>JAJPUD010015575.1:0-19823 GCA_023553655.1 Myrmecobius fasciatus | reverse complement strand
ATTTATTGGCATAAAGTTGGGCAAAGAAACTCCTAATTATTACTCTAATTTCCTCTTCATTGGAGGAAAGTTCTCCCTTATCATTTTTGAGACTAATAATTTGATTTTCCTCTTTCCTTTTTCTAATCAAATTAACTAAAGGCTTATCTATTTTGTTGGTTTTTTCATAAAACCAACTCTTACTTTTATTTATTAATTCAATAGTTTTCTTATTTTCAATTTTATTGATCTCCCCTTTAATTTTCAGAATTTCCAATTTGGTATTTAATTGAGGGTTTTTAATTTGGTCTTTTTCTAGCTTTTTTAATTGTAAGCCCAGTTCATTAATCTTCTCTTTCTCTGTTTTATGCAAGTAAGCATCTAGAGATATAAAATTACCCCTTATAACTGCTTTAGCCGTGTCCCACAAATTTTGGTATGTTGTCTCATGGTTGCCATTCTCCTGGATGAAATTTTCGATTGTGTCTATAATTTGCTCTTTCACCCATTCATTCTTCAGGATTAGATTATTTAATTTCCAAATAACTTGTGGTCTATTTTCTCCTGGCCTTATATTACATGTGAGTTTTATTGCATCATGATCTGAGAAGGATGCATTTACTATTTCTGCTTTTCTGCATTTGATTTTGAGGTTTTTATGCCCTAACACATGATCAATTTTTGTATAAGTTCCATGAACCCCTGAGAAAAAAATATACTCCCTTCTATCACCATTCAATTTCCTCCAGAGATCTATCATACCTAATTTTTCTAGCCTTTTGTTTACCTCCCTAACTTCTTTCTTATTTATTTTGGAATTTGATTTATCTAATTCTGAGAGAGCAAGGTTGAGATCTCCCACTAGTTTAGTATTACTGTCTATTTCTCCTTGCATCTCTCTTAAGTTCTCCTCTAGGAATTTGGATGCTATACCACTTAGTGCATGTATGTTAAGTATTGATACTGCTTCATTGTCTATGGAACCCTTTAGTAAAATGTACTTTCCTTCCTTATCTCTTTTAATTAGATCTATTTTTGTTTTTACTTGATCTGAGATAAGGATTGCTACCCCTGCCTTTCTTTGTTCACCTGAAGCATAGAAGATTCTGCTCCAGCCCTTTACCTTCACTCTGTATGTATCTCTATGTTTCAGATGTGTTTCTTGTAAACAACATATTGTAGGATTCTGGCTTTTAATCCAGTCTGCTACCCGCTTCCGTTTTATGGGAGAGTGCATCCCATTCACATTCACAGTTAAAATAACTATATCTGTATTCCCTGCCATCTTATTTACTCAGAGTTATGATTTTCTCTTCCCTTTCCCCTCTCTCCTTTCCCCCCTCCCCAGTACTTTGCTCTTGATGACCACCTCCCACCAATAATCCTCCTCCCTTTAGAGTCCCTCCCTCCCCTTTATACCTTTCCCCTAATCCTTCTATTAATTTATCCCTTTCCTTTTCTCCCCAACCTCCTACCTTCCCACAAGGAGGGTCAGGCCTTTCTTTGAAGCCAAATGTGTCTGATATACTCTCTTAGAGTCCAATCTAATGAGAGTAAGTTTTACACAATACTCATTGCCCTCCCTTCTTTCCCTCAATTATATTAGATATTCTATGTCTCTTTATGAGATTTTGCCTTATTTTACCTCCTTTATTTTTACTTTATTTTGCCTTCTTTCCCCCCTCCCCCCTTTTTCTTTTTCAGTATGGTATCCCTTCCACCTCTAATTTCTTTTCCATTATTATCAAAGAAAAATCAAATTATACCGCCATTCTTTAAAGGATACCTATAGCAGAAATATAGTTCTCAAGAGTCTTCCTTTTTACCTTTTTATGCTTCTCTTGAGTTCTCTACTTGGAGGTCAAATTTTTTGTTCAGATCAGGTCTTTTCATTAGAAATAGGTGAAATTCTCCTGTATCATTGAATGACCATCTTCTTCCCTGGAAGATAATGCTCATTCTAGCTGGATAACTTATTCTTGGGTGTAATCCAAGTTCTTTTGCCCTTTGGAATATCTGGTTCCAGGCCCTTCGATCCTTTAAAGTGGAAGCTGACAGATCCTGTGTAATTCTAATGACAGTTCCTCGGTATTTGAACTGTTTCTTTCTAGCTGCTTGCAATATCTTTTCCTTGGTGCGATAGTCCTAAAATTTGGCCACGATATTCCTTGGGGTTTTAATTTTGGGGTCTCTTTCTGGAGGTGATCGGTGAATTCTTTCAATGCCAATTTTGCCTTCTGATTCTAAAACATCAGGGCAATTCTCTTTCATGATTTCCTGGAAGATGGCATCCAGGTTCTTTTTTTCATCGTGGCTTTCAGGGAGTCTGATAATCTTTAAATTGTCTCTCCTGGATCTGTTTTCCAAGTCAGTTGTTTTTCCTAGGAGATATTTCATATTTTCTTCTATTTTTTAATTTTTTTGTTTTTGTTTAACTGATTCTTGAAGTCTTATTGAGTCATTTACTTCTATTTGTTCAATTTTAATTTTTAAAGTATTATTTCCTTCAGTTTTCTTTTTTAGCTCCTTTTGTAGCTGGCCAATTGAGTTTCTTGATTCAATGCATTCTTTTTCCATTTTGCCAGATTTATTTTTCAGTGAATTGTTGTCTTTTTCCAATTCACCAATTTTGTTTTTCAGTGAATTGTTGTCTTTTTCCAATTCACCAATTTTGTTTTTCAATTCACCATTTTTATTTTCCAGTGAACTGGTGATTTTTTTCCAATTCACCAATTTTGTTTTTCAAGAACTGTTTTCTTTTTCCAATTCACCAGTCCTATTTTCCAGTTTTTGATATTTCTGTTGCCCTGATCTCAATTTATTTCCCCATTCTTCTTCTAGCTCTCTTTTGAGATTCTTAATGCAATCATCCAGGTAAGCCTTCTGAAAGGGAGACCAACTTAAGTCTGCCTTTGTGGCTTCATCTGGGATTGTTTTCATAATGTCAGGATCTGGGGACTGTTCTATTTTTTCTCCGTAAAAGCTTTCTATGGTGAGAGCTCTTTTCTGCTTCTTGCTCAGGATTTAAAGTTGGGATATTGGTCAAAAGCAGAGAAAACTGTAACAATTTGTATTTGCCCTGGGGCAGTTTGCCGAGTTGACTTCCGGTCTGAGGCTGGTGGGGCTAGATTCGCACTAGGACCACGTTTTCAGCTGCTCTCGATCCACCCTTTACCAAAGGCAGATCTGCCAAAGCACCTGCCCACAAGCAGAGCAAAGTGGCCCAGGAGTCTCCCAGGGGTTTCCTGGGTGCCTTAAATCCACCCCTCTATGACAACCTTGACTTCTGCTCTGGCTGGAGTCTGATTGCGACCAGAGGCCGATTTCCCCTGAGGCTAACCTTCTCCGGAGTTCTTTCAAGGTAGATTTTTGATAGAAGTGCGTTGTAGACCAAATGTTTGGCGGAGCCTTCACTCAAAAACCAGTTCGAAGGCTCCCTTTGTCTGGGTCTGAGGGAAGGTCCCAAAGGAGTTCACAGAGAAAGCTGTCTGCAGTTCCCCATCTTGGCTCCGCCCCCCACTTATTGACACTTGTATTAAGGATATCTATCAGATCCTGCTCATTCTTACCAAACAAATAACTTTAGTTGGATATGTGGGAAAAATGAATGTTCAAATACTATTTTAATTACATCTCATTTGTAAATAACAGGCTGCCAGAGACTAGTAAGAATAGCTGACTAATTTGAAAAGGACGTTATATACATTTTCTCCTTTAAACACCATGACAACACAAAAACTAAGTTTTAAAGTTGTTACCTGTATTTTATGGTTAAAGAAACCAAAGTTTCCTCAAAGTTTTTGAGGTTAGGTTTGAAAATGACCACAATTCCATCTAATATTCTAAATTATATTATGTAAATTCTTATTTCTATACATGGAAACATGGAAAATGGTGATATTGAGTTGTGTCTGAATCTATTACTAAATTTTGGGGTTTCTCTATATTATCTCATATTCTCTCTATATGTTTATGTATACATATATTATCTTCATATATTCTATACATGCATTTCTATATTCTCTATATATACATATATTTATTATGTATATTTATAAATATATAAATCATATTTATATTTATTTATATATTTTATATACACACATCCTTATATTTTATAGCTGAAAACAACACAGATGAGAAAACTGTTCAGTGATATTCAGTTGTGCCTGGTGCTTTGTTGCCAAATTTAGGTTTTTCTTGGCAAATATGTTGAAATGGTTTGTCAACCCTTTCTCCAGTTCATTTTATTGACAAGGAAATGAAACTTTCAAAGTTAAATGACTTACCCAAAGTCGGACACCTATATGTCAGAGGCCAGATTAGAACTTAGTAGGATGAGTCTTCCTGACTCCAGGCCCAGCACTGTATCCACTGAGTCACCTAGCTGCCTCCAGAAAAATGTGGAAATATTGAATGATTTCTTTATGCTTACAGCTAAAAATTATCAGAAATGGAATATGAGCCTATATTTTCCTTATATCATGTCCAGTCAAGTAAGCAAGAAAACAAACAGCAAGAATCTAGTAACTGCTTAATATTTACTAGGAAATATGTTTCACACTAAAAAAAAATTTAGAGCAAATATTAAATAATTCTGCTCAAGAACCATATTAGGGAGAAAATAAGACACACAGAGATACCTAGGCAATAAACATATAAAATAAATATTGTATTTCTAGTGTATAGACACTAGCACATGAAAAAAATTTCATGCAAGAGGTATTATTTTAGCTTTACTATGATGGAAAATGGAGATGTTACTGGTCTAATATTCTATTTGTAAGCCACCTACTTAACAATAGTGTTGGTAGTAATAAGTATATGGAATATTCAGAGAAAACTTGCACCTCCACTGCAAGGGCTTGACAAGCTCTTTTCTTTTTCTTTTCTTTTTTTTAATTAAAGCTTTTTATTTGTAAAACATATGTATAGGTAATTTTTCAACATTGACCCTTACAAAGCTTTCCATTACAAATTTTTCCCCCCTAATCCTCACCCCTCCCCTAGATGGCAGGAAGTCTACTACAAGTTAATTATGTTAAAATACTTGACAAATCAAATATGTATATACATATTTTTAATTATCTTTCTGGGCAAGAAAAGTCGAATATACAAGAAAAAAATCTGAGAAGGCAAGCAAACATCAAGAGAGAGCATGAAAATGTTATGTTGATAATAATCATGTAGTGGATATCCTGCTATGTTGATAATTATCATGTAGTGGATATCCTGCTATCTAGGGGAGGGTTGGGGAGTAGGGGGGAAAAATTTGTAACAGAAAGCTTTGTAAGGGTTAATGTTTAGGAATTACCCATACATATGTTTTGCAAATAAAAAGTATTAATAAAAATAAAAATTAAAAAAAATTAAAAAAAGAAAATGTTATGTTGAGGTCCACATTTCATATCCCTCTCTCTGGGTGTATATGGTTTTCTTCACTGAACAATTGGAACTGGTCTGAAACATTTCATTGTTGAAAAGAGCCATGTCCATCAGAATTGATTGTCAAATAGTATTGTTGTTGCTGTGTATAATGATCTCCTGGTTCTGCTCATTTCACTCAGCAACAGTTCATGCAAGTCTCTCCAGGCCTCTCTGAAATTATCCTGCTAGTCGTTTCTTATAGAACAATAATATTCCATAACATTCATATATCATAACTTATTCAGCTATTCTCTAATTGATGGGCATCCATTCAGTTTCTAGTTTCTAGCCACTACAAAAAGGGCTGCCACAAATATTCTTGCACATGTGGGGCCCTTTCCCTCCTTTAAGATCTCTTTGGGATATAATTGGCAAACTCTTTTCAAATATGTTTATCCATCTTTGGTGGATACATTTCAACCACTTCTCACCTGTATTAAATGCAGTAATCATACCTTGATAAATTCTCTTGGCAGAAAGATTAAAACAGGTTGAGCAGATTCAATGGGCTCAAACCCTTTGGTGAGTTAGAAATATATCTTCCCCAAACATGTGAAGACTTCTGGTAGAAGGAGTGGATAGAAACAATTTCTTCCACTGGTCATGAAATCATCTGAAGTAGGAATGGAATAATAAGAGCTTAATCAAAGACACAAAAATGATCCACTGCACCCTGGACCATAGTCAGTAACCTATACTATTATTTTGCTACTGGATTTCAATGACTGAAAGAGAGAATGAAGCTGACAACTTGTGCAACTCTGACTCCCTTAAATCCAATACACTAGGAAATCAAGACACCATCTCTTTTTGTCATCCAAAGTCTTCAAAATAAAGGACGAACATCAATGAAGATGACATTAATACCGAATGAAGGTATGTTACATTGTTTGTGGTTATAATTTATTTTATCTCTATCACGTAAGACAATATGGAGGGTGATGGGAAGGTGAGAAAAACTAGGTTTTGAACATGCAACACTTGCTATTTACTTTTCATCACTTCAGGTTCCCAATCTGCTAAATGGGGAAAATACCTGATAACTGTCTTAAAGTACAGTTGTGAGAATTAATGAGATTTTATGTAAAGCATTGTCAGCTTTCTAGAAGAGGGTGGCATTAATATTAATAAATCAGATTTTTTCTGAATAAGTGTTTTATGTTAACACTATTCTAGCAAATCTTCTTCCTGACTCACCACTGAAAGCATTTTGAATGTATAATGCTTGACCTTTTGAAGTGTTCTTCATTTCCATGATTTGTTTTATATAGATTTTCACACCACACAGACATGAGTCCCTACCCCCACTCTTCTTATCACTGCTGAATAATCACTTAGAAATTTTCTGCAAAAAAAGGAAGAGTAAAGAAAAGAAAAGAGGCATTCAAAAAGTCATTTAACAGTAAGCTTATAAAAGACTTCAACAGTAAGGCCAACTGGTGATAACTAGACCTAAGAATTCAATTGTAGAAATATTTGCTAACTCCCTACTTCAAACAGAAAAATGTGCTATAATTTGCAGAAGACATACAGAATTAGGTAAATAGATTGATTGATCTCCATAAATTGAGCAATAATCAATCTAGCTAGCTAGCTTACAGGCTAATAAATTTGGAGTTACATAGAAATATGTGGCTTATATTTTTTACAACACTCCTGTTAAAGCAAGACATATTAATAGATCCCTTCTTCTGTTTCTTTCTCCTAGATTAATTCTTCATTCTCACAGTGACCTCTAGTTCCTCAACTCCACAGTATTTTCCCAGATCAAATACCTTATTCTGGTGTCCCCTTTTTATTTCTTCCCTTAGCAATCTCAATACTTCCTTTAACAGTTCAAATCTGCTGCTTCATCTCTCTCTCTTAAAGTGAATACTGCCAAATTCTAACTGTGGATTCCCTTGTACTTCTTATGCACTCCTGAATAGACCTAGAGATTGTTCCCCAAGGTACTGACTAGGTGAACTACTAATGCAATCTTATATATACCTTTCTTGTAATTATGCAAAGACTTTTTTTTTACCTAATTGTATTGCATAGTGCCTATTCCAAACTGGTTCTTCTATTCTCCCCTCCTGCAACTTTTTAGCCACACACCTCAGAATATCTTCTATGAATTACTGTGGAAAATCAAGACTATCCAGAAGCTCCCTCTTCTCTCTTTTTTAATATCCAAAAATGCTTTAACAACAACTTCTATTGTCTCTTATTTTATTGTAGTCTGATGTTATGATGTCCCAGTGACCAAGAACTATCTGTTGCTCTAGGTCCTATATTATGCTTTTTTTTTTAAACTTTTTAAATTATCCTACTGTATTTATAAAGAAAATTATTTGTGAGGAAATACTGAAAATTACTAATAGCAGAATGAGCCTTGAGGATAATTTATAAGATTATATATATTAAAATCTCAGTAGAATAATTCTCTATTTCACTACCTAGTGATTATTCTAAATCTCTTCTTTCCTCTATCATTCTTTCTCTTCTCCTCCTACTCCACACCCTCTCTGTTGACGATATCATATAGGGCAATGGAATACATTTAGCAGATAAAATTGCAGTTTGATGGAGAAGAGCACTCATTGAAGTGAGAAGAGTAATTTTGACTCTGTAGTGGCTTTTTGATCTAGCTTTCCTATCATGTAAAAAGAGACAGCATTTTATAGAAGTGACAGTGTCAGATTCAAATATGACCTATTATATTGACTAAGTATGGCCATTTAAAAACAGTTTAACCTCTTTGAAACACTAGGATCAAATGTAAAATTATCTCTTAGTCTTTTAAATTCCTATGTATTCTGCCCTCCTCTTATTTTTGCATTCTTCTTACATTTTACTCTCTTCCAAATATTCTGATTCAATGATTGTTTGTGTACTATTGCTTAAACAAGGTATTCCATGTCCTGAGTCCTCTCATTTCCACCGCTACTACCAATTCTAGGAATTATTTCCCTCTTAATCTTCACCTCCTAAGTTTTCTGGTTTTGTTAAAATCTCAGCTAAATTAAGTTTTAACCAGATCAGACTTCTCTATCATGGTCCTAGAAAAGTCTTAAATCTGAAAGATCATTTCAGTTCTGAAAATTCACACCTGAGAAGTGTCTTTAGACCCTCCAATAGCATGGCTTTCCTCAAAATTTTCATTTCTAGAAAACACCTAGACCAACTATAACTTTATTTATCAGATTGGAATTGGGATTGCTACATCATGCCCAGTACCAAATAGCTATACCCCTTATAATCTTAGTTTCCTTTTATGTGTTGAGTTCCCCTTCAGAATGTAAACTCCTTAAGGAAAGGGAGTGTTTTTTTTTATTTGCATTTTTATTCACAGTACTTAGAAAAGTGCCTGTCATAGTAGGCACTCAATAATTTCATTATTTTATTTTTTTTAACTGATGGACCCTCCATAAGAATTCTTTCTCATTCCTCCTTAATGTGTGATTTTGTACATTTATAAAGGCTTTATAACTTAACCAATTCTCACCTTTCCGATATTCTTATACTTTGCTCCTCTCCATATGTTGTATAATCTAGTAACTCTTGCCATTTCACTAGATGTCACCCATACATACAAATAGTTCTCTTCTTATATCCAACTCTTTGAATTCTTGGTTTCCTGCAAGTGTCAGCTAAGTGTTAGCAAGAAATCTTTCCTGGCCATACCCTACCAATCTTCATTGCTAGTCCTTTTACTATGTGATTTTTTATTATATTTTTCATGTATTTGAATTGTATAAATTATTTCACATATTTCCTTTCTTTTTAGATTGTGAGTTCCTTTGGGGGAAGAGGGGAGAGCTGTTTTTTGACTTCACAGTATCTTGCACATATTTTTCATTTAAAAATATTTGTTCAAGGAGATACAAATACACTCTACTTTATACTTTAAGCAGCAACCATTAATAAAATGATTTGACTAAGTGAGGGTTTTTTATTTTTTTATTTATTAAGGTTTTTTATTTAGAGAACATATGAGTAATTTTCTACATTGACCTTTGCATAATTTTCTATTCCAATTTTTTCCATCCTTCTCCCCACCTTCTCTGCTAGATGGCAGGTAGTCTAATACAAGTTAAATATATTAAAACATATTATGAATCCCATATGTGTATACATATCTATACAGTTTTTTTGCTGCACATGAAAAATCAGATCTAGAAAGAGAAAAAAAAACAACCTAAGAAGGAAAACAAAATGCAAGCAAACATTCACAGAAAACATTAAAATGCTGTGTTGTGGTCCACACTCAGTTCCCACAGGCTTCTCTCTGGATGTATATGACTTTCTTCATAGTTGTACAATAGGAACTGGTTTGAATCATCTCATTGTTGAAAAGAACCATGTCCATCAGAATTGATCTTCCTATAGTCTTGTTGCTGTGTATAATGATCTCCTGGTTCTGCTCATTTCACTTAGCATCAGTTCATGTAAGTATCTCGAGGCCTCCTTGAAATCATCTTGTTGGTCATTTCATCCTGGGTAATTCTAATTATAGTTCTTAGGTATTTGAATTGTTTCATTCTAACTGCTTGAAATATCTTTTCCTTGGTGCCATAGCAACAATACTTCTTGGGGATTTAATTTTGGGATCTCTTTCAGGAGGTGATTGGTGAATTTTTTCAATGGCTACTTTACCTTCTGTTTCTAAAACATCAGGGCAGTTTTATTTCATGATTTCTTGTAAGATAGTGTGTAGGTTTTTTTTTGTTTGTTTTGTTTTGTTTTCTTTCATCATAGCTTTCAAGAAGTTCAATAATCCTTAGATTGTCTCTCCCAGATTTATTTTCCAGGTCCGTTGTTTTTCCTAGGAGATATTTCATATTTTCTTTTATTTTTTTCATTTTTTTTTGTTTGATTGATTCTTGAAGTCTTATTGATTCATTCACTTTCATTTGTTCAATTCCAATTTTTAGTGTATTATTTTCTTCAGTTATCTTTTTTAGCTCCTTTTGTAATTGGCCAATTGAAATTTTTTTTCTTCATTGCAGTCTTTTGACATTTCACCAATTTTGTTTTTCAGTGAATTTGTGTCTTTTTCATATCTTCTTTGTATTGCATTATATCCTTCTTGCAATGATTTCATTTCATTTCCCTGTTTTTCTTCTAACTGTCTTTTGAGATTCTTTAGTCAATCTTCCAGGAAAGCCTTGTGAAATGGGGACCAGCTCATGTCTCCCTTTGTGGCTTCCTCTGGGGTTACTTTACCTTTATGAACCTCAGGATCTGAGGTCTGTTCTTCTTTCTATATATAAAAGGTGTCTATGGTGAGAGTTCTTTTTTTTTCTTTTTTATTCATTTTTTAAAGTTTGAGGTCTGCTCAAAGCAAAGGAGTCCCAGCTGCTTTTGTTTTCCCTGGGGCTGTTCCTCTGATTGACTTCTGTTCCTGGGCAATTGGGGCCAGGTCTATTGTTCTCAGTGGTTTACAATCTATCTTTTACAAAAGGCAGATCTGCCAAAAGGCCTACTTGCAACTAGGGCAGTGTGGCCCAAGGGGTTCACAGAAATTTCCCAGGTGCTTAGAAACTGCCACTCTCTGAGTATTGGTCTGGCTTCCTGCCTTGTCTCCTCTTGCTGCCATCTGGGCTCAGCAGACTATCCCCCTGCCCAACTAAAACAGAAATGTTCTGAAGTTCTTCCAAGGTAACTTCTGGGAATGTGTTGTCCTCCAAATATTTGGGGGTGCTTTGACTCCAAAACTAGTTCAGAGTCTTAATTTGCTGTTGATTTTTGAGAAAGGTCAGAGGAGGTTATAGAGAATCTTGTCTGCCCTCCACCATCTTGGCTCTGCCCCCAATGTCTTATTCTTATATACCACCATAGTTCCTCTTCTTTCTCTACAAGCTTGATTCTAAGTTATTTGGAGGAAATGGTTGTTTAACCTTTACCTTTTTATGCCTTATTTGATGATTTATTGGTTTTCCAAAGTGAAATAGCAATTAAATGGTAACTAGACATTTATTCATTCTAAGACTAGAGTTCTTTCAAATGCCTCACGCTCTCATCTCAATAAATGTGGGCTGGCTACCTGGATTATAATACCTCAATAAATTGATTCAGTAAAGTGTGTTGTGCTTTATTTAAAATGTCAGCTAGTTAGCACGTAGAGAATAGAATTAGCTAACTTGTGAATAAATTAAAAATAAAACCCTGTAATAATTGGGGTAAGCATGTAGAGGACTCTATTCCAAAATTTTTGCCAAGAAAACATAGGGATAGGAACAACAAGGGTACTTACTTTTATTGCCATGAGGCCTCTCCCAAGGTTGTGTATGCATTATCAGGCTTCATTAGAAAGGACTCTCATCTTCCATATCAAGTTCTGGGCCACAAACAGAATAAGATTTCAATGTGAAAATCTTCTACCTCTTCTCCCATCCCAGGGTAGAAGAAGTGACTACACCTCCTGACCAGGGTCCCTAAATTATCCAAGCTCTGTCTGCCTCAATTTCCTCAAGTATAAACGAGGATCATAATAGTGCCTTTCTCCCAGAGTGGTTATGAGGATCAAATGAGGGCATATTTGTGAAGTGCTTAGGTTGGCACATAGTAGTTGCTCTATAAATACTCATTCCCTTCTCCTTTCCAATCACTGCCAGGACTGGGTCTTATTTCTCTTATATTTCCCCTCTCGTCTTTGCCACTTTCCTGTTCTCCCAGTAACATCTCTATTTACCCCTTAAAGAACTGGTAGCTCTTTTCTATCAACCTTTGGGATGCTCTTCTTTCCTCAATGACTCCAGTGCCTAGGTCTCAGTCTTTCTTTTTTACCTAAGTTTTGTACTCTTACTAGGGAACTTCAGCATGCAAAGTGATTCTCCATCAAACCCCTAAAACTTCCCTGTTCCTCATTCCACTTTTTTCTCATGACCTCCTTCTCTGCCTTTAGCCACAAACAGAGATGATTGTACATTTGATCTTGCAATGACTTTATGACCTCTTAAATTCCCTTATTTCACAGAAATCATTTTTTCTTTTTTTCTGTTTTTTCTATTTATTCTACCTCTCCCTCTGTCTGACATTCCCAAACCCCATTATTCATCCTCATTCTTCATCTCCAGCCTTCAAGTTTCAAGTCCTTTCTGGACAAACTAGCTGAAATTTCTTGCCTTCATCATCCCCCCGCCAACCTTAGTAAAGAATTGCAATTTTATGCTGTCTTCCACTGATTCCCACATCCCCCTTTCCAGTTACCAACCTTGATCTGGCAAGCCTTAGCTTGGGATATTCCTACCATTTTCTATCTTAGGGCCATGAAACTGTGCTGATTGGATCTCCCTACAAATTTATGCTATGTAACCTCAAGTGGGCCCTCACTATGACAAGATGATTACTTTAAGTTCTCATAATTGACTCACTATACCACTTTCTACAGTGATTCTTCCAAATCTTTTCATTCCCTCTCAAAAGTCATAATTTCTCTTCCCTTGTATACTTAACTGAGTGTTTCATATTTTATTGTGAATAAATAAGGAATTCAAAATAACTCTCTCTTTACTTTCCTTCTTCATCTGAAGACTTCTGTTACTACCTGACCTGAATGACCTTTTCTTCTCTTCCTCCTTGTTGGCCACTCTGCAATCTCTACCACTGATGAGCCTTCTCTTCTCCTTGATCTTACAATCACTCCCAACTCTGACTTTGACTCTTTTCTAGGTTTCCATGAAACTACTCTCCCGGTTTTCCTCTTACTTAACTGATTATTCAATCTCAGTCTCCTTTGCTGGATTTCCTTAAAGGTTATAACCCAATAACTGTGGGAGTCCCCCCCTGAGAGTGCAGTCTTGGCCTTTCTTTTCTTCCTCTATACAGCTTTGCTTGGTGATCTCATCAGCTTCCACAATTTTGATGATCATCTCTATCCTAAAGATTCCCAGATTTTATTCTATCTCCTTAATATCTCTCTTGACCTTCAGATTTGCATATTTGCATATTGAATATATAGAATTGAATGTTCCATAGAAATCTTAAGCTCAATGTATGTAAAGCTAATTCATCTTTCATTCCTAACCCCTTCCCTCTTCCAGGGCCTCAATATTTTCTCATTAACTATGGTTTAAAATGCAGGTGTCATCCTTATTCCCCACTCTTACCCCTCATATTCAGCCAAATTCCCTCCCTTTTTATTCTCTCTTACATGCAGCCTCTCCGTTGAAATTGTGCCCACCACATTTATACTCTTGCAACATCTGTTAGTTTTTCTGCATATCTCAAGTCACTTATCACCAGGTCCATCCATTCACCAAAATAAATTTCCTATAGTGAAGGTCTGGCCATGTCATACTCTTATTAAATAAGCCCCTTGGCTCACTAGTACTTCCAGGATAAAAAAAAATCAATCCTTTATTTGGCATTCAAATTGTTTCACAACTTGGCTCCATCTTACATTTCTAGTTTTCTCACATCTTATTCTTATCTTCATGTTCAATATGTAGTACTCATTTAAGAAACTAAGTCTACCTCATCTCACATTTACTATTTCCTCTATTTAGAACTCTGTCTCTCTCTCTCTGTCTCTCTGTACCCCTCTCTGTGTTTCTGTCTTCCTCTCACTCTCCTTCTCTCTCTCTCTCTCTCTCTCTCTCTCTCTCTCTCTCTCTCTCTCTTTCTCTGTCTTTCTTTCTGACTCTGTCTCTGTCTCTCTGTCTCTGTGTCTGACTTTGTCTCTGTCTCTGTCTCTTTCTCTCTGTCTCTCTCTGTCTCTCTGTCTCTCTAATTCTTGACTTTTCTGAATTCCTTTAAGTCTTTGATAAAAAGTTATATTATACAACAAATCTTTCTCAATCTCCCTTAAGGATTATGCCTTTCCTATGATTATGTTCTATTTGCCATGCCTGTCATTTGTTCATAGTTGTTTGCATGTAATTTTCCCTTTAGACTGGGATATCCTTGAGATCAGGGATTATTTTGGGGTTTTCTTTGGATCCCCAACACTTTGCTTATAACTGATACACTAGAGGTATTTAATAAATACTTGTTGATTGACAATTTCTTTAAGGAACTAGATCAAATCATGCCATTGTCAAGAGCTTTTTAAGCAGTTGTATCTAATGCCGTTGTCTTCCCCTGTCATATTATTTACTACATTCTAACTTATGTAACTAAATATGGATATACCACAAATATACCATGGATATATAACAAATATAAAATATTATATGTACATATACATATATATATATATGTACAATGGATATATAATAGGTATACAATGGATATACAATGAATATTCAAACTACTATATACTATATAATAATTCTAACCCTATTATGTATTTACATATGTATATATGGGATATTTCTTCACATACATACACACATACACTGAAGAAATTGCCTATAATCAGAGACTATTTGGCTAAAAGAGAAAATATTGTCAACCACATGGCTCTGGTCTGCTATGACTTGTAGTGTCAATAAAACTGCTTCTTTAACTTTTCCAGAAAAAAAAGTGCAGACCTGGGAGGTACAAAATTATATCTGTATTTGTTTAAATTTAGGATTTGAGTACAAACAGCTGGATTTATTTAATTCATGTTGATTTTTCTGAACTATGGATTGAAACTAACTCATAGTAAAGAAGTAAACATAAATTAAGAGAAAAAGAAGGAAATGCATACATTAAAATGATTATTGTGTAGTTTAACATGTTTATTCATTAATATTTCTTTCAAGAAAAGTAGAATACAAATGATAACTAGTCTAATCATTGTGAAATCATGAAAGATATATTAAATTTATTGGATGAGTATCAAGAAAAATGAATGTTACATGAGACTGCAGTATCTTAGAAAGGGACATTATATTTCTCCTTTAGTAAAACTCTTTTCCTTATTTTGCACAGTGCAGAATAAGCCTTCTGTTATTGGTTGTGTTTATGAAATATACAGGCATACCATACATAATAAAGTTAATTACTCCCATAAAACAAGATATGAAGGAAAAACATTACAGGAAGCAGTAAACTCCATTGGAATAAGGTATATTTTGTGTCTTGTTCTTGTATAGCCCCTAAAGCCCTTACATTGTCTCCACCACCTTGGTTCTATGTTATCTGGAGTAAAGGATTGTTTAACTCTCATCTTTTTATTCTTGTTTGATGATTTATTGGTTTCCCAATTTGTACAACCACCCACAGGCATATAAATAAATTTAACACTTTACAGAAGAGTTTGTTACAATATATTATTAAAGTTCTCACAGAAAAAAAAAAACAAACAAAAAAAAAAACAAAACATGAGTCAGGACACCATGATATAAAGTACTTTTCATTCAAAGAAGGGATGATGTAAATTCAAGGTGGTTGTACAAACTAATTCCATAGAAAAAATTGTAGTCAGGCCAGTCCAACTGGTCACAGACTTCCATGCAGATGGCCCATGTGTTTTGGCAAAGAATCTTAAAAGCTTAAACCCAACCAAGCACTTTTTCATATTGGGACATGAATTGATTTTGGGACAACATGCTTCCATCTCTTTAATTCCCAAGGGAATTCTGGAAAGACCCAGAAGGGTGCTGGCTATAGGAGCAGCCCAAGTTTCTGGCTTTCACCCTGGTGATAATAACAGTTGGTTGTAAGAAGGCTGCATATACCAGCTTATGTTCTTTGTACTTAGGTGAAGATAAACACATATGTCAGAGAGATTTTTAATTACTGGAAGAAACAAATGAACTCCTAGAGTCAGAATGTGTGTGTGTGTATGTGTGTAATTGATCTCCTATTGGTCACTGAAAAGAGTGAAACTTTGGAAAATGAGGCAAAATAAATTCAACTTTGAACTACATCATAATTCTTTAATCCTATTTCATTAAACTACAGACAAAAATTATTTATTTCCTTTTGTCCTTCTACATCCTTCTTGAATATAGGCAGGCAAATCTAAAGACAAAACTTTGTTCCAGATGCTTATTGTGTGACACTTAATAAACCAATTAAGAATGTTCATTCTTAGTTTCCTCCTTGGTAAAATCAGGATAATCATGGTGATTAGTTAACAAAATTATTGTGAAATTTTAGTCAAATAATATGTAAAGCACACTGTAAAATTCAAGTTTCTACTGAAATTCTGCCACGATCACCATCATCATCGTTATGATAATTATCAACATCATCATCATCATCATCATCATCATCATCTTGTTTTGATATAGTTCTTTTGATCACTTGTTTTGAATTATTCCCTCTGATACTAAAAGTGAAATATTGCATATGAGAAAACTATTTTAGTTTTATTTCCAGAGGAAGCCACAAAGGGAGACATGAGCTGGTCCCCATTTTACAAGGCTTTCCTAGAAGACTGAATAAAGAATCTCAAAAGACAGTAAGAAGAAAAACGGGGAAATGAATGAGATTATTGCAAGAAGGATATAATGCTCTACAAAAGAGACATGAAAAAAGACACCAATTCACTGAAAAACAGAACTGGTGAAATGGAAAAAGATTGCAATGAACAAAATAAATTCAATTGGCCAATTACAAAAGGAGCTAAAAAGGTAACTGAAGAAAATAATACACTAAAAAGTGAAATTGAACAAATGGAAGTGAATGAATCAATAAGACTTCAAGAATCAGTAAAACAAAAATATGAAAAAAAATAAAAGAAAATATGAAATATCTCCTAGGAAAAACAACTGACCTGGAAAGTAGATTTAGGAGATACAATCTAAGAATTATTGGACTTCCTGAAAGCCATGATGAAAAAAGAACCTAAACACTATCTCACAAGAAATTATGAAAGAAAATTGCCTTGATGTTTTAGAATCAGAAGGTAAAATAGGCATTGAAATAATTCACTGAAAACCTCCTGAAAGAGACCCCAAAATTAAATCCCCATGGAATATTGTGGTTGATTTTCAGGACTATCTCACCAAGGAAAACATATTGCAATCAGTTAGAAAGAAACAATTCAAATACTGAGGAGTCATAATAAGGATCACACAGGATCTCTCAGCTTCCACCTTAAAGGATCAAAGGATCTGGAATCAGATACGCCAAAGGGCAAAAGAACTTGGATTACAGCCAAGAATAAGCTATTCAGCTAGAATGAGCATTGTCTTCCAGGGAAGAAGATGGATATTTAATGATATAAGTGCATTTCATGTATTTCTAATGAAAAGACCAGATCTGAACAAAAAATGTGACCTCCAAAAACAGAACTCAAGAGAAGCTTAAAAAGGTAAAAAGGAAAAAAAAAGTACTCTTGAGAACTCTGTTTCTATTATGGGTATACTTAGAGAATGTGGGCATAATTTGATTTTACTTTGCTATTATGAAAAAAGAAACTAGAGTTGGAAAGGGGATCATACTGGAAAAAAGAGGAAAAGGTAGGTAAAATAAGGTTTAAAAAAGGAGGTAAAATAAGGTAAAATGTCATGGAGAGGTGAAGAAAACCTAATATAATTGAAGGAAAGAAGGAAGGGGATGAGCATTATGTGAATCTTACTCTCATCAGATTGGGCTCTAAAAGAGAATATCAGACATTTGTTTTCTGATTATATGTAGAACTTTATATATCTTTTCAGATACTAAATCATTAAAACATCATTCATTGAATACATAAAAGGACAGAAAGAAAAGCAGTCTTTTACGATAGACTCTCACTTTGATTTTGATTTGTCAAATTAAAAAAAAATTAATACTGACCTTGATATATCAAGAAAATAAACACTTGATAATACTGGTAAAGAGAGAAATATTTTGGTCATCACAGTTACATAGGAACCAGGAAAACCTAGATTCAGTTTAGACACATGTAAACGTACTTTGAGCTATTCATTTTAAGTAGACCTAAATTTCCTCATCTGAAAAATGAAAGAAAAGGGAATTTTGAACTCTTGGCCTCCTTCTTACTCTAAAATGTGGTATTTCTTTTCATAAATAATCATGCTTGGAGGCAGAGCCAAGATGGCAGAGTGAAAAGGTGACTCTCTTCGCCCTCCTCCGAACTTCTCTCAAATCAACAATAAAATAAGCCTCTGAACTGATACTCAAGTCAACGAATCTGGAAATATTTGGATACTGCATGCAGATATCTCTGAAAAACTTCACATCAGGTTTGTCTAGCTCGGACAGAGGGATAAACAGAGGACTCCAGTGTCAGAGAACTCTGGTGGAGGCCGGAAGTGAGGGTGGGACTCAGCTCAGCTCATATCAGATTGGCAAAAAACTCCAAACTCCAAATTCCAAACACCTGGAGTTTATCTGAGGCACTTGGGACACTCTGCCCTGATTGGGGGCAGGTGTTCTGGCAAACTTGCGCTGTTTAAGGAATAATTAGGACTTAGTCCTTGCCCCCACCGGCCCATCACCTTAAATTAATTCGCCGAAGCACCTCAGGGCAAAATCTTCAGCCGCGAGTTTCAGCTGCCGTTTTTTTTTCCCCTACCTTAAAGAGATATTCACGCTGTCTAAAAAAAAAAAAAAAATGAAGAGGCAAAAGAGAGCTATCACCATAGACAGCTTTTATAAAGACAAAGAGGAGAAGACCCCAGATGCAGAGGTTCCTTTAGACATAATTCCAGAGGAAATCAGCAAGGACCATTACTGGTCCCCGTTTCAAAAGGCCTTTCTGGAAGATTGCTTAAAGAACCTAATAAAAGAGCTGGAGGATAAATGGGAAAATAAATTGAAATTAGTGCAAGAAGGATACAATATCTTGCAAGAAGGATACGATACCCTGCAAAAAAGATATGAAAAAGACAACAATTTATTGAAAAATAAAATTATTGAAGTGGAAAAAAGAGTGCAATGAACAAAAAAATTCAATTGGCCAGTTACAAATGGAGCTTAAAAAAGTAACTGAAGAAAACAACACTTTAAAAATAAGAATTAAGAGAGAGTTGAGGGGCGGAGCCAAGATGGCGAACTGCAGACAGCTTTCTCTGTGAACTCCTTTGGGACCTTCCCTCACACCCCGACAAAGGGAGCCTTCAAACTGGTTTTTGAGTGAGGGCTCCACCAAACATTTGGACTGCAACGCACTTCTATCAAAAATCTACCTTGAAAGAACTCTGGAGAAGGTTAGCCTCAGAGGAGTTCGGCCCCTGGTCCCGATCAGACTCCAGCTGGGGCGGAAGTCAGGGCTGCGATAGAGCGGTGGATTTGAGGCACCCAGGAAGCCCCTGGGAGACGTCTGGGCCACTTTGCTCTACTTGCGGGCAGGTGCTTTGGCAGATATGCCTTTGGTAAAGGGTGGATCAAGAGCAGTTGAAAACGTGGTCCTAGTGCAAATCAGACCGGAAGTCAACTCGGCAAACTGCCCCAGGGCAAATACAAATCCTTGCAGTTTTCTCTGCTTTTGACCAATATCCCAACTTTAAATCATGAGCAAGAAGCAGAAGAGAGCTCTCACCATAGAAAGCTTTTACGGAAAAAAAATAGAACAGTCCCCAGATCCTGACATTATGAAAACAATCCCA
>JAJPUD010015574.1:0-35615 GCA_023553655.1 Myrmecobius fasciatus | reverse complement strand
TCATCATCATCATCACTATCATTATTATTATGATTATTTTTAGGTCTAGAAAACTTTGAGCATAGGAGCTCCAAAAGCTTTTAATCATTATTGTGATTTGATTCTTGGAGACTATACTTGGTAAATGAGACATGTAGAAGAAGAGCTGAATCTTAAAAAACAAACAAACAAAAAAACAAAAACAAAACAAAAAACTCCATTATCATTTACAATCCTCTGTTTTAGAGAGAACAAGGAAGGATTTCCTAACATTTAGAAGTATCTCAAACCAGCTGCCTTGTGAGGTAGGGAGCTCTTTATTACTGGGAAAATAGAGACTGGTTGGTCACTTCCAGGATTCTACCATAGGTATGGATTGGAGGAGCTCAGGGATTTGGAGATTGTAGGATCTGCCTTTGGAAGGAGACTGGTCTAGATACTTTCTTGAGATGTAAGATTCTTTGAAAATTTAAGGCAAGCATCTTTGCTTATTAATGCTTACCAATTTATGGAGAAAAATCCACATTGCTGGAAAATTTAATGGTTCTTACTTTTTTCTCATTCCATCTAGGAATAAATAATAGCTTCAAGATATACAAAGCATCTTTCTCCCTACACAATTCTGTGAAAGTAGGGATTGCAAGCATAATTATCCCCATTTTACAGGTGAAAAAAAAAAACTGAAGCTTGGGGTCATAATATTCAAAGGAAATACTGTGGAAGAGCCAGATCTAGTACACTCATACATACATATCCCCCACACACACATGTTAATTAAAATAAAAACATTATATGTTATTTTAGTTAACAAGTATTTTCCCCTCCCATTCCTTTTCCCCTCACCTCGGGGAAAAGACAAACAAACCCTTGTAGCAAATATGCTTAGTTAAGCAAAATAATAATAATAATTCCTACATTGACCACATCTAAAAAATATTGGTCATATTCTTTCCCCCAAGCTGTTACTTCTATTGTCATCATAGTCTCCTGGAACTGAATTGAATCGACCAGAATCCTTAAGTTTTTCAAAGTTATTTGTCTTTACAACATTGCTGTCTTTGTATAAATGTTCTCCTGATTCTGCTTATGTCTATCTTCATCAGTTCATGTAAATCTTCCCAGGATTCTCTGAAATCCATAGGTATAAGATGGAACCTCAGAATTACTTTATTTTGCATTTATGATTTGGATAATTTTCTTTCTTTTTTATTAAAGCTTTTTATTTTCAAAACATATGCCTTGATAATTTTTCAACATTGACCCTTGAAAAACCTTGTGTTCCAAATTTCCCCCCCCTTTCTCTTCACCCCTCCCCTAGATGGCAAGAAATCCAATCTATGTTAAACATGCTAAAATATATGTTAACCCAATATATATATATATGTATACAGGATAAATTTTTTAATCTGGTTTATCAATAGCTATGTTTTCTTCCTCTGAAAACTACCTATACATATATCCTATCATATTTATCAATTGAGGAATGACAGATATAAGTCTATGAAATTCAAGTCCAGTGCTCTTTCTGTGACAACATGCTATTGTTACAGACACTTATTCAGTCAGTAAATTAGCATTTATTAAGCACCTACTACTTTTCAGTCACTGCACTGATTATTGGATATATAAAAACAACCCCCACCTCCAACCTAAACAATAAAAATCCCAGTCTCTACTCTCTTTTTTTAAAAAAAAATAAATCTTTTTTTATTTTCAAAACATATGCATGCATAATTTTTCAACATTGATCTTTGCATAGTCTTGTATTCCAGCCTCTACTCTCAAAAAGCTCTCAATGTAATGGGAGAGATAACATACAAACAATTACATACAAACAAGAGATATTACAAGATAGTGGTTCTAGGTACTAGGACTACAAAGAAAAGAGTGAAATAGTGCTTGCCCTCAAAGAATTTATATTCTTGAGAGAAAAAATACATATGCAGTGAAATAAAGACAGCTGAAGAGTATGGACTTACTTATTTGATTAGACAGGCAATATGGAGCCATTGGAGGTAATTTTATCAACCAATACTGGATGTAGAAGAGGCACTTAATCACAAAATCCTAGGATTTTAGGGATCAAAGAAGGCATTGTGGTCCAGTTGATGCCTGGGCAAAAATCCCTATTACCACATCCCTAGCAAGTACTTGTCTACTTGAAGCTCATCTGATGTTATACTTATAGACATAGAGAAGATCCCCCAGCCCTCAATCTATTCTTTTCCCCAGAATTCTTTTCTTTAGGCTTCACATTTCAATTTCCTTTAACTGTCTCTCTTCTTGTCAACCTGGACACCCCCTTTTCACCTGACAATTCCCACTGTGCCAATGACTTTTCTTAAAATATGGCCCCAGATCTGAGTACTTAGCAGACTACTCCTGTTAGAGTCCGGTCAAGGAAGTGCTCATTCTTCCTAGATGCTCTGTGTGACCTCTTAGTGCAATCTAAGAGCATGTGGTTTATTGATGATGAGCCTCCAGTCCACTTAGTCCTTTTTCACATAAACTCTTGCCTAGCACTGCCCCTTTCATCATGTCCTTGAAAATTTGACCTTTCAAGTCAAAGTCTAGAAACTGGCATTGGTATAACAGGGAGAACACTAAATTTGAGATCTAAGGACCTACTTTGTCTTGAGTTCAGGTGCTACCAAGGAAGATCAATAAATAATAAAATCTAGTATTTATATCGGGTTTTAACATTTATATATGCTCTCTCACTTGCTCTTCACAATAACCTTAGGAGGTGAATGCTATTATTACTCATTTTATAGATGTGGAAAATGGGGCTGAAAAGGATTAAGGACTTATCCAGGGTCATGTGATAGATGTTTGAGCAGTATTTGAATTCAGGTCTTCCTCATTCCTCCAAGTTCAGCACTCCATCTACCCGACCACTTAGCTGCCTACATCCCTTCTCTGTGCCTATTTTCTCTACTCTATAACCAAGAGATTAATAATAACTAACATTTATATAGTGCTTTAAAGTTATTTGTTATTTGATCTAACAAATTATGAGGAAGATGCTATTATTAATCCTATTTTACAAGGAATGAACTGAGACTGAAAGGGGCCAAATGATTTACCTAGGGTTACAAAGCTAGTAAGTGTTTAAGGTGAGATTTGAACCAAGTTTTCCTGACTTCAGCTCTAGTCCTCTTACCAGTTGTCCTTTTTCTAACTCTAGTTGCCTTCAGTAATTTTCATTAACACATCAGACCAGACCATTAAGGTGTTGGGTATCTCTGTACTTCCACAACATCATGCATCCAAACCCTAATTTTCTCCCTTCAGCTCTGTTGACCTGAATTTCTTTACATGTAATTCTGCCAGTTGCCCCTGGAAGCATCCCGTTCTGTCTATCTGGCTAAGCTCCCTCACTCCAGCCCAGCAGGTTACCCTTCTCATGGTGATTTGGATGCAGGATGCTGGGTTTGGGTGATACAGTGAACTCCCGGTGAAAGGTGCTATATAAATGTAAATTACATTTCATTCATTCACTCATTCATTCAACAAGCTATCAACACAACCCTGTCATTTTGATTTTTCACACTCAGGTAGTGTGTGTGTGTGTGTGTGTGTGTGTGTGTGTGTGTGTGCACTTGATCTTAGTGCAGTCTCATTTCCTAGGAACTGGCATTGGGACAAAGTCATGGGTTAGAAACAGAAAGCTAGGAGTGGTGATGATAAATGATCAACAGAATTGATCAACCTTTGGGAAGAAAAGGAAAGATCTCTCAGGGAGGGAAGGAGGAGGGCAAGAGTTGGCCATGACATCCCCATAAAGTCTCAGTCCCTAGAACTCAATGGCCATAGAGGTATTCTAGATCTTGAAGGATTAGAGAGAGTGTGTGTGCAGAGAAACAAGGGTGAAAAGGAAAGGAGGAAGAGAAAGACAGAGGCAAAGACAGAAAGAAGAAATAGATGGAAAACAGAAAAAATGGAGATGGAAAAAAAAAGGAGGGGGAGAGAAACAAGCGGATCCTGAAAAGGATGAACAGGAAGAGAAAAACAGGGAAGCAAAGAAGATTAATATTTGTGTTTGGACAACTTTGAAGTCTGGAGTCCTTCTTACATTACATCAATCCATCCTATTATCTCAGGTAAATCACTTACCCTCTTTGCCTCAGCAGTTCAGTGCAAAGAGTGACCACAAGATTTAGATGAAAGAATTCTGGATTGGAAGAGTATGAAGGCCTGAGTATTAGTTTCAGTTCTGCTACTGATTAAATAACTTATGTGTCCATGGGAAGCTGCCCCTGCCAAAGATTGTTTTCAGTTTCTCAAACATCTCCCTTTGACCTTCGCAATAGAACAGGAAGGGAGGTGGGATGGAGATGAGTATCTTTATTTTACAGAAGGGGAAACTGAGTGAAGTGGTGAAGTTAGAGGTAGAGATCAGTCATCAGGCAAGGGCCTTTCCTTCCTTCCTTCCTTCCTTCCTTCCTTCCTTCCTTCCTTCCTTCCTTCCTTCCTTCTTTCCTTCCTTCCTTCCTTCCCTCCTTCCTTAGTTCACTCTTTTCCTCCTTCCTTTCTTCTCTCTTTCCTTCCTTCTCTCCTTCCTTCTTTTCTTCTTTCATTCTTTCCCTCATTCCCTGCTTTCTTCCTTCCTTCTTTCTTTCCCTCCCTCCCTTCTCTTTCCCTCATTTCCTCATTCCTTTCTTCTCTCTCTTTCCCCTCTTTTTTCCTCTCTCTCCTTCATTCCCTCTCTTCTTTTCTTTCTCCTTTTTTCTCTCCCTCCCTCCTTCCTTCATTTCCTCCTTTCTTCCCTTCCTCCACTACAATTTTTCTTCCACTACAATTGAGGAAAGGAGGTAAATTTTCTTCACTTCCAGGGCCATGCTTATACATTAAAATTATACACTCTAACATAGTGGTGTCACTTTGGTGTCCTCTAAGGACGAAGGACAACAACCAACTAGCTAAAATTATAGCTTGTTATTGTTCTTTCCATTTACATTGTTGTGAGAGTAAACATTTATATATCTCTTTGAAGTTTACAAAGTATTTTACATTTGTTAGCTCACTTGAGTAATAAAGTACATTATTTTCCTAGCTTTATTTATTTCCCTCTACATCAGTTCATAGGTCTTACTATGATTCTCTGATTTCTTCATGTTCATTTTTTCTTTTTTAAAATACAATTTTATTAGTACCTTTTTATGCCACTTAAAATTCCCAATGCATTTGGGAATCTTAAACACACTACTCCTCCTAACTTCAACTTCTAGGAGCACTACCTTATAATGTTTTTTTTTTTGCTAAGGCAATTGGGGTTAAGTGACTTGCCCAGGGTCACACAGCTAGGAAGTATTAAGTGTCTGAGACCAGATTTGAACTCAGGTCCTCCTGACTTCAGGGCTGGTACTCTATCCAATGCGCCTAGCTGCCCCATAACAATTTTTTTTAAATAAAAGGTGAATACAACATAGAAAAATCATCAACATATTGAACAAATACAAGATTTTATGCAATTATACACCCAAAAGGCAGCTTGTGGTACAAGGTATAAGGTCAGGCCAAAAGTCAGAATGATTCATCTTCCTCAGTTCAAATCTTGCCTTAGAAACCAGCTGTGTGACTGACCAAGTCACTTAACCTTCTTTGTCTCAGTTTCCTCATCTCTAAAAATGAGATGAAGAAAGAAAAAAATAAATCACTACAGGATCTCTGCCAAGAAAACCCCAAATGAAGTCACAAAGAGTTAGACATGACTGAACAACATGTCCATTGTCCCCCACCTCTGCTTAGAAAAGGGGAGTAACGCCTTCAATTCTGTTTCAATTATTTTTGCTGTTACTGTTCTTTCCATTTTCATTATTGTCAACATTGTATTTTTTCTGGTTCTGCTTACTTTATTTTACAAAAAATCTAACATTCATACCATGCCTTAAGACATCAAAGTGCTTTACAAATATTATTTTATTTGATCCTAACAATAACCTAGAAGAGGAAACTAAGAGGTAAAGTGACTTGCCCAGAGTCACATAACTAATAAGTATCTGAGGTTGGATACTTACCCAACTCAAGCTTTTCTGACCAATGCCCATCTAATTCTTTGTTAATAAAAGCCTTTCCGCGCTTTTATGTATTCATTGCTTCTTATGTCATTTTAATATTTCTTTATATTCATGAAACACAATTTGTCTAGCCACTCCCAATCAATGGATAATCACTTTGTTTCCAACTTTTTGCTGCTACACAAATACTGCTAAGTATTTGGATATATATGTAACTCTTCTTTTTCTCATTAATTTCCTTAGGGAATATGTCTAGCTGTGAATATCTGAGTCAAGGACTATGAACATTTGGGTGACTTTTAGAAACATAACTTCACATTGTTTTTTTCAGAACTGTTGGATCAATTCACAGCTCCACCAACAATGCTATCTTTCCACAGTCGCCAAGCTATTATTTCTATTTTTTGTAATTTTTGTCAGTTTTCTAGATATGATATCAAGTTTTAATTTTCATATTCTTATTATTGTTGTTTGTAATTTGTGAATTATTTTTGTGAATACCTCAATTGTACATAGGTATTGTGAATACCTATAGCAATATTGATAACTATATATCTATAACTGTTTATATTGGCTAGCAGACTTATCAGAGATGAGTTCAAAGATGTTCTCCCAATCAGTGGTTTCACTTCTTATTCTAACTATTGATCTTGTTTTGCAAAAGCTTTTTCTGCTTCATATAATTGAAATGAATAGCTCTTATCTTCTTTGATCTCTCTTCTTTGGTTATGAATTCTACCCTAACCATAATAGAGAGAGTTACCTATTATATTCAAGGTCAGTATCCATTTTGAGCTTATTCTGATCAAATGCCCTAATTTTATAGAGGGGTAAATTGAAGACCAGAAAAAGTAAGTGGGTCTATTGAGTTTACAACTAGTAAGTGGCTGAGTTAGAATTTAATCCAGTTTCTCTGTCTTTGAATCCCATGATTTTTTCTATTTACCACACTTCCTCCAGAGAATATGACCCATCTCATAGGTCTCTTATGAGCAAAGCACAAGAACTCTCCTTTCTCCTCCTCCTCCTCTTCCTTCTCCCCCTCTTCCTCCTGCTCCTCCTTCTCCTCCTTTTCCTCTTCCTCCTGCTCCTCCTTCTCCTCCTTTTCCTCTTCCTTCTCCTCCTCCTCCTTCTCTTCCTCCTCCTCCTCTTTCTCCTCCTCCTCCTCCTTTTCCTCCTCCTTCTCCTTCTTCTTTGCTTTTCTCTTCCTCTTCTTCCTCCTCCTCTTTCTTCTCTTTCTTCCTCTTCCTCCTCCTCCTCCTCCTCCTCCTCCTTCTCCTCTTCCTCCTCCTTCTCTTCTTTCTCCTCTTCCTTCCTTGTACTGGTGTGACTGCTTCTTCCCTGAATTCTTTTTCCTTAACAAATTTAGCCACCACCTCTGTGATATGACCCTCTCCCTTAGGCTCTCCTCAGTTTCTTCCATCGTTTTCCTTATTGCTGTTTTTACACTCTCTTAACTTCCCCCTGTAATCTTGCTAGTCCTCCTTTCTACCTAATGTTTTATAGTTTGCATATGCCTCTTTCTTAACCTTAATTACTTTTTGCACTTCCTCTGTGGTGTATTTATTGCTTGATAGCACACACACAAGCCTGGGGCAGAGATTCATTTATCTTTGAACACTTCTCATTTTCCAGCTGTTCAGGCAGTGAGTGGTGAGGTTCTTACTGTTAGACAGAGGGCCGGAGATTCCAAAACCAAGGGGTCTCATGTACGCTCCTACACATTTGTGGGTAGGCAGATGGGAGCAGATGTAGGCTGAGTGGGAGGAAGAGGTAGAGGGGAGTCAGGTAAAAGGGTATATGATCTTCCCAGAGAACCTTATTTGTGAGAACTACCAACTCTTAGAATGATTGGATTTGTGAGTTAGAAATGATTATAAGCCAGAGTTGGAGGCCAATTAGACCAAGGCTACACCCCACATTTCTAACTTAGTTTAAATGAAACTATAGTTAAGAGAATTATAACATTTCTCAGTTGAAAGTAAATGCAAAGGTAGTCTAATCCAGTCTCCTGCTCAAAGCAAGAATTCTTTTTTAAATCTTCCTAACAAATATATTATCCCACTTGTATAGTTGAATATCTCCAGTAACAGGGAATTAACTATCTTTTTCATATAATATTTAATTATTCTTTTATCTATCTACCTATCTGTTTATTTCCTTATTCATTCATTCAACAAGCATCTTCTATATACAGAACATCATGCCCATTATGAAGGGAAAAGCATTTAGATAAGAATCTATGAGAGTTCCTTGCTCTCATAGAGCATACAGTCTAGAACTGAGATGGGTCAATTCTATTGTGGGACAATTTTAATAATTAGGAAGTTTATTATTCCACTGATCCAAAATTTTCCTCCACGTAACTTCCCTTCAAATTCAGGACATGTGACAATGTCCAGATTGTTAACCTTTTCATTCCCTATGAACAAAGGGTTTGGGAAAAACATAAGAGCATGAATAAAAATTCTAAATATATTTTGCTTAAGAGAGCAAGGTAATTTCAAGAGCTTTACATTATGGGGAAAAAAGACTCTAGTGGAGCAGAATCAGGAGAAGCAAGGCAAGTGTCCTGTCCAGGTAGTGTCAAATATGACACCATGTAAATGGGAGGCCAGTAGAACTGTAAATTTAAAGGTAGATGGCAAATGACAAAAAAATGGTAGTTACTAACTTTGCACTTCACCATTTTGGGGGTTTCTCTTCAGCTTTTGCCTCCTGTGAAACCAATTCTCAGTCAGTAACAAAAGAAAACTTTTGTTGGAAGCCTATGGATTGAGAGCATGTGATAATACCCCTCTTTGCATTTGTCAGGTGCCATATTTATACCTGAAAGTGTAAAAACTCTCCCCTGCAGGTAGGCTAGAGTGAAAGACATCCATCTGTGTATGTCTCATGGTGAACAAGTTGACTGTTAGTCTTATGTTTATCTCAGGGATAGAGGATGTAAGCCAGGGATGAGAAGAAATAGTTAAAATAGCTTCAGGTGAGATGGTGGCAAACATCTGGCTACAGATGTCAATGGCCCCTTTTGGCAGTTATCACTTACATTCAAAATTAAAGGAAATGATAACTTTCAATGAAAAGTTAATGAAAAAAAAGGTTGCAATTTTCCCCCCAATCAAGTTCATTGACCCCTTGAAGTTTATTCATGGACCTCAGGTTAGGAAGTCTTTACTCTAGCCTATACTTTGGGAAATCAGCAGATTTTTTGTCCTTATGAAGCACTCATGTACACAGAAGCCATTGGTCTTACAGATTTCTCATGTCTATTCATTAAAATAGTTATCTTAAGACCCTAGGTAGAGAAAGGAAAAGTGGTAACTTAACCACATGTAAGGTTCAAAATAAGAGATAGGAGGAGACAGGGCAAAGAATATACCATCATCTCTAATAATGGACACGTAGAGCTAAAAGTCAGATGCCCAAGAGGGCTGACTAGACTTTATAGGTCCTCAGATAAGTCTAAAAATTAGAGCCTGTCAGGGATAGATCTCAGAACATAAAATGTCAAGCTGAGAGGGTCCTCAGAATGTAGAACATAGAATATCAGAACTGGGGAAGACCTTAGAACATGGAATATCAGAGCTGGAGGGATCCTGGAACTTAGAATGTTAATCCTGAAAGAAATTTAGTGATCATTTAGTGCAATCCACTCATTTTTACAGGTTAGGAAACTGAGACTTGGGGAGATTGATGCACACTGCCTTTTATCATTACCTTCTCTCAAGTTCTTTTCTCCATTTTCATTCCCCAGAGGAGAAGACTGACATTCTAACCTTTCACAACGAGTTTTTGTCAGACAGGCTTCAAAGACTCTAGGCTTCTCATGCCCTCTGTGTTCCCAGTGGTGGTAATTACATCAAACAGTTCTGTCCTATGATTTCTGCCTACCCCATCTTTCTTTCTAAAGTGATGCTTTTTTCCTTTTCCTTGTTCAGCTGCTTCCAAGATGGCAGCCAATTTTCTTTCTGTCTTCTGTATTGGCTCAATCATTTTACCTAAGATTAGAGTTTGGTTTTTTAGACATCTGTTTCCAGATGTGTTTCACAGACAGCTGTTTCCAGCTGTGTTCTGCTCACTATCTTAGAAGCCGGGGCCTGATTTATCAGTTCCTCCAGGGCTCTGATAAGCTCCCAGCTCAAAGATAAGCTCCCAGGTAGATAGTCTCTTTTCTTCATTCAACCATTCATCCATTTATTGATCTTATGGGGTTTCAGAGCTGGAAGGAATCTGAAAGAACCCCTTGTCCATCTGCTATCTTGAACAAAGGAGGAAACTAAGACCTAGAGAGAGGAACCAAACACCATTCAGCAAATTACTGAAAAACTTAGCTGGGACTAGACTCCAAGTTTCTCAGTTTTCAGTCCAGGCATCCTAATTTCCTGACTGAACCTCAGTTTCAAACAGAAACAAATGGAAGATTGAATACTCAGGATGTACTCTGCAGATGAGAACTTCAGAATTATGGCATCAGAAATTAAGAGACCATAAAGGTCTCAACAGAGTTTCATGGAAAGTGAGCTGGGAGACAGGACAACCAGTTTCTAGGCTTTGTTTTGTGACCCTATTGTTGAAAGTCATTTTCTTTTTTGGGTTTCAGCTATTTTATGGTATTATAGAATCACAGAATTTGAAAAGTTGGAGGGGCTGTCTAGTCCAACCTATACACAAAAGGAACTTCCACATCTCTTTGAAAAATGAGGAGATTGAACTGAATGATCTTTCAGCTTCAATATTTTAAGGATTTGTGATTTCCCACATTAAGACACTCTCTCCATTGATATATATGGTGCAGTTGAATGAATGGTTGATTTAAATGAAGTCAGAGGGTCACTACTTGTGTGACTGTGGACAAGTCAACTAATTCCTTTAGGTTTTGGTTTACCTACCTGTAAAGTGAGAGGTTGGGCTCAACAGTCTCTACATCATCCTCTAGCCTTAAATCAGGTCCTATGATCATATAAACCTATATCACCAATTTTCCTAGATGAAAAGGTCTTTGGCCCTGAATATGTTACTGTAATTGGTGGAGAAAATTTAGGCAGATTCATTAATTCTTTTTTATTAAAACTTTTTATTTGCAAAACATATGCATGGGTAATTTTTCAACACTGATCCTTGCAAAGCCTTCTGTTACAAATTTTTCCCTCCTTCCCCTCACCCTCCCCTAGATGGCAGGTAATCCAATACATGTTAAATGTTAAAATATATGATAAATGGAATATCTGTATACATTTTTATATAGTTATCTTGCTGTACAAGAAAAATTGGATCTACAGGAAAAAAAAACCTGAGAAGGAAAACAAAATGCAAGCAAACATCAACAGAGAACGTGAAAATGCTATGTTATGGTCCTCACTCATATCCCACAGGCCTCTCCCTAGGTGTATATGGCTTTCTTCATCACTGAACAATTGGAACCAGTTTGAATCATCTCATTGTTGAAGAGAGCCATGTCCTTCAGAACTGATCATTGTGTAGTCTTGTTGTTGCCGTGTATAATGATCTCCTGGCTCTGCTCATTTCACTCAGCATCAGTTCATGTGGGTCTCTCCAGGCCTCTCTGAAATCATCATGCTGGTCGTTTCTTACAGAACAATAATATTCCATAACATTCATATACCATAATTTATTCAGCCATTCTCCAGTTGATGGGCATCCATTCAGTTTCCATTTTCTAGCCACTTAGAAAAAGGGCTGCCACAAACATTTTTGCACATATGGGTCCCTTTCCCTCCTTTAAGATCTTTTTGGGATATAGGTTCAGTAGAAACACTGCTGGGTCAAAGGGTATGCACAGTTTGATAACTCTTTGAGCATAGTTCCAAATTGCTCTCCAGAATGGTTGGATCCATTCACAGTTCCACCAACAATGTATCAGTGTCCCAGCTTTCCCACATCCCCTTCAACATTCGTCATTATCTTTTCCTGGCATCTTAGCCAATTTGTCAGGTATGTAGTGGTACCTCAGAGTTGTCTTAATTTGTATTTCTCTGATCAATAGTGATTTGGAGCACCTTTTCATATGATTAGAAATGATTTTAATTTTATCATCTGAAAATTGTCTGTTCATATCCTTTGACCATTTATCAATTGGAGAGATTCATTAATTCTTAATGATCACATAATTTACCTTCTTCCATTTTACAGAAGCTGGCATTTCTACATTATGGTGCCATTTACAAAACATTCTCCATTGGTGTTTGACCCTCTTAATACTGTTGTGAGATCAGCAGCACAGACATAATTATCTCCATTTTACAGATGGGAAACAGAGGTTCAGAAAGGCTGTGGATTTGGAGAGCTGTTATGTAAAAGAATTGACTCATTCTGCTTGGCCCTAAAGGGCAAGAAGTAATGGATGGAAGGGGAAGAAAGGCAAATTTAAGCTGGGCATAAGGGGGAAGAGTCTTAAAATTAAGAAGTGTCCCAAAAGGAAATAAAATGGAGAAGCACCCCAAAGGGAAATGGGCTATCTCAGGAAGTGGTGAATAACCAATCAGAGGAGAACTTCAAGTACATGCTGGGACCTTTCTGTGCCTTTGTAGACAATGTTCATTTGTTACTGTGGTCAAAAAAATCTGTCACCTTGCAGGCAACCTGGTTATGTGACTGTTTGTACATGGATGGGTTGATCCTCTAACGACAAATGTAAAGTCTTTAGCCAGCTCACAGTTGGGTGGACGTTCTCAGAGCTTGGGTTCTACTTGGCTGACCTTCCAAGAGCCAGGGTCACCTCTTCTCTTAGCTGAGGAAACCCTGAGGGAGGACATTAGTAAAGTTATAAAAACAGCAGAAACTGTGGCAATAATGATAATGATAAATTACATTTTGACAGTGTTTTAAAACTTGACTCTGAATCTAGGTCATCTCTTCCAACCTTTGCCTGAAGCAGTCTCCCTCTAGGAAATCTCCTTAGGCAATAACAGAGGTATTAGGAACTGATGGTTTAGCAGGGATGGAGCGTGTGTGTGTATGTGTGTGTGTGTGTGTGTGTGTGTGTGAGAGAGAGAGAGAGAGAGAGAGAGAGAGAGAGAGAGAGAGAGACAGACAGAGAGACAGAGACAGACAGACAGAAAGACAGAGTCAAGAGAGAGAAATTGAAAGAGATTGAGAGTGAGAGGGGGGAGGGAGGGAAAAGGGAGGAAAGGAAAGAGAAAGGGAGATGAGAGAAAATGCTGATTTGGAAGCCTACTGTACTGAACCTGATTTATACTTGGTCTTGCTCCAAGCAATTTGCTTTCTCAGAGACTGAAATCTAATTGCTCTTAGAAGAAGGGGAAAAATACACAAATATAAAGCAGTTAATTGCAATCAAGTGGCTCCTCTAATGATCAGCTCCTTATCTGGCCTTGAAGTTGACCACACGTGTGTAATTACAAAAGCCAAGGGGACTGGGTTGGGTGTCCTGGGGTCCAGGGCTGGAGGTGAGTGTGAGTGGAGCTGTCCAGCCCTGTGAAGAGCCCCTCCAGGTCAGGCTTTTCCAACCTGATCTTGTGCAGAGCTGAGGGCAATTCAAAGGTTAAGTCTCTCACCAAAGGGCTATTTCTGGTCAGATTCGTAATTAGAATAACAAAGTCAATATATGTCCCTGGTCTGGGGGACACAATCTTCATTTGATCTCTCCAGGCCACAGATTAATTAAGTGTTATCAATTAATGGCCTGGTAAAAAGGGAACACCCTGTTAGTCACTTTTACAAATGGTGTCAGGTCCAGGCAAGGCTCTGTGGGGGTTGGGAAATCTTGCAGTATTTCCAGAGTTACCTTCCAGGAGGAGTGAATTTTTCAGAGAAGCTATTATAATCATCATCATCATCATCTCCATCATCATCATCACCACAAGGTAACAGGAGATAGAGCTGAAAGGAGTCTTAGATTAGAATTTAAACATATAGCCATAATAGAGCAAGCATGATGGTGGCTAAGGGGTGGTGATGGGTAAGTATATTAGGAAACTTTCTATTCATAGCCATTCTTGGCAATATTAAAAATATTTGTCATGATACAGTGGAAAGATCATTCATTAACTATAGAATCAGTGTATCTGATTTAAATCCTGGCTTTTACAATATGTTAAATATATGATCTTAAACAAATGGACTTTCTCAGGTCTTAGTTTCCTCATCTGGAAAATGAGAGAGTTGGATTAGATTACCTTCAAGATTCTTTCCAACCCTAAATCTGTGTTCCTATGATCAAATTACTTTCTAACTGACTGGAATGGGGATGGAGTAGAGTATTGTTTCTTGACTATTTTAGCCAGATCAGCATTTGATGCTGGCTAGCTGGATGAACCAGCAGCCTTTTGTTTATAAACAGGATACGGTTTTCTTAATTCAAAACTGTGGTCCACACAATTTATGTTGATGAAATTGAGATTGTGACTTTCTATTATGGATGAGCAATGATCCCCTTGATTAAAAACTGGCTGCCTCTTCTCTCTGCCCTCACAATGTAAGCTCTTTGAAGATAGAGACATTTTTGCTTATATATTTGTATTTCTCTGCATATAACACAGTTCTTAACCCTTAGTTGTTGTGGCTCAGTCTTTTCAGTCATGTCCAACTCTCCATGACCCCATTTGGGGTTTTCTTAGCAAAGATCCTGATGTTGTTTGCCATTTTCTTCTGCAGCCCATTTTATACATGGGGAAACTGAGGCAAACAGGCTTACAGAGCTAGAAAGCATGTGAGTCCAGATTTGAATTCAAGAAAATGAGTCTTCCTGACTTCAGGCCTGATACTATAGCCACTGTACCACCTAGCTACTCTTGACGCATAGAAATAGATGCTTAATATATATTCACTGATCTACTGTTGATTCCTTGGGAACCAAAGATTCTTTGACCTTCAGCAATGGTAGAACTTGGGATGAAGAAGGTATTGTCTTCAGTTCTTCAGAGAGCAGAGTGAACATTCTACTAGTTTCTAGATTAGATTCTAAAATGGAAAAACATAGCAATGGGCATGTGAGCTGAGTTGGTTAGAGTAGAGTTGGAATTGAAGACAGATATTTTGTAGTCACCTTAGCCCAGTCTCTTGTCTAGATGACAGGCTCTATACTTTCTGTCTTGCCTCTGCTTTCCTCTGGAGAATAGAGCAAAAGAGAATTTCCAATCTCCTCATTCTTTCTGTAGACAATAGAAAGTAGAAGGTTGTCCTTCTGCTAATCAAGGCAGTGAACAAGGTCTTTTCTCAGTTTTTCTTTAAACTCTCTCCCTACTAGAATTTTGGAAGTCTACTTACTCTTGTGTCCAAATGGGGCCAACCAGACCCAAGAAAGATATCCATTGCCATTCTCCTTTGAGAAATAATTATGCATTTTGTATTTTTTAGGAATACTGTTAAGAATGTTATTCCAAACCTCTCTATTTTTGTCTAGTTCTATAGATATCATCAACATAGAAATTCACTCTATCAAAACAGATCAGCAATTGCCTTTCAAATAATAGTGTCCAAGAGTTGACTAGGGAACTGAGAAGTTCAGTGGTATCCTCAGGGAAGAGCCATAATATGTTTCAGGTCTTCCTGATTCCATTATACCATAATATCTCTAATTCTCGATACATGAAAACCATTTTGATCAATTTGTGTGATTGTCCTATGCTAAGAAATTCTTCTAATACCCTCTTGATAGTCCCTATTGACCATACATTTATGTATGATTTCTCAAGTAAACTTTTTTTTTTACTTGTGTTTTAGTGTTTTAGTGGGATTTGGCCAGCTAAGAACTTCAAAGATCTCTAGGTGAAAAGGACACTGCCTCCCCCACACACATATCTGGAGTTACAGTTGGTGGTAGAAGGGAGTCATCAGACAGATAATTGGTGGAAGAAACTGAGCAGTCCTGTTAATGCTTAGTAATCTGATTTACATTCCTCTTCTCCCTTTTCTTCTCACTGTTTTACAGAAGTTGGCATTTCTGTGCCACTTTACTGTTTTCAAAATACTTTACAGATGCTCTGACATTTGATCCAGCCAACCTTGCCGGGAGATAGGCAGAACAGGCCTGTTGACCCATTTTACAAATGAGCAAACAGTTCAGAAAGTTGATGTATGTTTATTGCAGAGATGATGAGTTCCTATTAAAATTGCAACCACAAACAGTGTAGCTATGGAATATAGAGTTTATCTTAGCACAGTTCCTGGTCTATAGCAGATGGTTAAGAATTGTCTGTTGACTGAATATAGGTTCTTTAGGGATAGAGATAATTTCATTTTTGTCTTTTTATCTCTATTATGTAGCTAAATGTTTATCTATACATGGACACATATATGCTGATGTATCTACTAAGTGAATAATTAATTAATCTAAAATATCATGTTAAGTTCCTGAAAATTTCTGGCAACTAGAATGATTTGTGTGATTATCCTGTGCTAAGAAATTCTTCTGATAGTCACCATCTTGATGGTCCCTATTAGATATTTCCTTAAGTAAACTTCTGTGTTTTAGTGAGATTCAGTCAACTAGGAACTTTAATGTCCATCCCTGACAAAGATCTTTAGATGAAAAGGACACTGCTCTCCCACATATCTATAGTTTGAATTTCTGGTAGAAGGGAGCCATCAGACAGAGAAGTGATGGAGAATGATCTCATATCATCATATCATAATAAATTTAGTTACCACTCTTCTTTCAAAGCAAAATGAAAAAAGAAAGTTGATATATTTGATGGAGTGTTGTACAGGAAAGGGATTCAATTCATTTTGTAGGACAAAGAGCCAGAAGAGACAGAAAAACAGCTGAAAATTAAGGGGGAAATCCTAAAATTAAACAGAAATAGAAATATTTTTTCCTTATTTTATAGAGGAAGAAACTGAGTCTCAGAAGGTTTTTTTTAAACTTGTTAATGGAAATACTGCTGGTAAATCGTAGCTCTATAACTTAGGCCACTATATTACCTTGAAGTTTCCTAAGAATTAGGTATAGTCTCTGCTCTTGAATAGCATATAACTGAATAGGGGAAATGACATCTCTGCATATAGTTATAGTGATAGTCATATATACATAAATATGCAGAAACCAGGAGCTTTTGAGAATTAAAACAGGTGAGGGAGTGGGTTAGACATTCCATATATTTTCATCCCTGTAATTCCTCTCATAACTAGCACCAAGTTTACACATGAAGGCACCTAAGAAATACTTGTTGAATTGAATCTTATTCTTAGAGAGGGAGAGCACTCCTAGCCAGGAAATCATGGGAAGCTTCCAGGAGGAGGAAACTTTCAAGGTAATATATTTGAAGAAGGGCTACAGAATCAGAAAAACATTGAGAGCTGAAGTTCAGAAATATGCAATAATTATTCTCTAAATTGTTAGCTCACTGACTATCTCACCAATTTGATGTCCAAAAGCCAATAGAAATTCTGTTGTCTTTTAAAAAATATTAAGTGGAAAAGCAACAATTTTCTTCGAGAAACAAGACTCTGGGGCCCTATACTCACTGGTTAGGATTGACTTTCAAACTAAGATGTTAGAATTTAGTGTTGAAAGGCACTTTAGAGATCATTGGATTTGACTGCCTCATTTTTACAGAGAAGGAAATTGAGACCTGGAGACAGTGGAAAAACTTGCTGAAGTTCACATAAGTAGTAAGGACTAGAATCAGAATTCTAACCAAGGCCTATTGAGTTTTAATCCAATCTTTCCACTTTTATCATGCAGCATATTCATGATACTACTAAACAGTCACACAGCAATATACAAAGAGAAATACATAAAAATATACATCTACTTATGATTTCCTATATCTCATTTGTTTGTCTATCCATCCACGTCTTTATCTTCCAGTAATTCTGTCAGACAATATAGCCACATACATATACATTCACAAATACTCAGAAATACATACAGATCCAGAACAACTATCTCTCTCTGCCTTTCCGTCTAAGTTTCCATTATCTATCTGTCTATCCATCCATTCAATTAAATCAAAGTTTTTTAAGCACCTACTATGTTCAAGATGCTGAATTTATCTCAGAATTACAGAAAAAGTGGAATTCCTGCCTTCATGAGCTTACCTTCTAATATTGAGATACAATGTGTGCATAAATAAGCAGAAGGCAAAGAAAATCAGAGGGAGTGGGTGCTGATAGTTGGGAAATGGAGGAAGGCTTCATGGAGTAAGAGGCACCTGAGTTGAGCTTTGAAGGAAAATATCTGTCCTATGACTTAGAAACATGAGGGTCCTTCCAGGTATGAGGAATAGCCTGTGCAAAGGTAGAGAGATAATTGATGTTATGTGGGGTTTGGGAGCAGCAAGTCATACAAATTGGGTGAAATGTGAATTTCCAAGACCCAACATGAAATAAGTTTAGGAAGTTAGATAGGAACTAGATGGTGGAAAGTGGTATGTACCAAACCAACAAGCGTGTGGTTTTTATTCTAGAAACAATATGTACTCGCAGAAAAATTATGACCAAAGCTTGACAAGATCAGATCTGAAAGCTGTGTGGAGGATTATTGGAGAGGAGAAGGACAGGGAAACAATGACTTCAGTTGGAAGGCTTTGGCAATAGTCCAGGCAGAAGATGATGAGGGTATCAGTGAGAGAGAGGAGGGGAAGAGGAGAAGAAGAAGAAGAAGGAGGAGGAGGAGGAGGAGGAGGAGGAGGAGGAGGAGGAGGAGGAGAAGGGGGAGGAGGGGGAGGAAGTGCATATGTAGGAAGGTATGCATAGCAATGCATGATGTACACAGATAAGTTTGTAAATATACATACATGCATGTACATATGTACAATGAACATTACACATGCATTTGTGTATTCAGTAACACATGTATGTATATACCTATATGTGTGTATACATATTTATGTGTATGTGTGTTTGTATCAGATTAGCTACAACTTTGCAAATTCGAGCCATCCATTATTCTCTTGGAAGACACAAATCAGAGGCTGAGCAAATCTAGCAATTGATAGTGACAGGAGCTTGAGACACAATCATAAGAACATAACATTCACAGTATAATTGCAAACAAAATAATAGACATATCCCTCACTATACATCTGCATACATGTGTACAAACTCATCCATTCATACTTGTTTATAGTTACAAGAATACAATGTCCAAGTGATGGATCCAGGTGTGAGCCTTGCCAAATTGCTCAACTCTACACTATCAATACAAATAGAACTAATCTTAAGGATAACAGAGAAGATCTGGGGTAGATTTTACCTTTGAAGGTAAAGGAACAGAGATCCCAATGCTGTTGTCACTTTACTTTGCTATTAGCCTTTCTTCCATACATGGGTTAATACCTTCTGAATTTGGTTCCTGAGCATACCCATGCTGCTTTGCAGAGTTTCCCCAAGGGCATCCCTCTGGGGTGAATGACACTGACATGAACAAATCTAAGTTTCAGACATGACCCCTGTGGACCAAATTCCTAACCCTTTTTTCTCTTCACTTGTCATTTGTTTCTCTTTCCCATCATTCTGCTCACCTGTGCTCCCTCTTTCCTGCCCCAAATGCTATCTCTCCCTGCAATTTCATCTGAAAACTGGAAAGGGATTCTAGATGAGCAGGTTGGCTCACTACAATGTGCTTGCTTTTACATTAACTTCTCTGCTGAGTCAGGTCCCTATTCCCCAGCCCATTTTATCAGTGATAAATGCCAAAGCTGAGTAGAGAGGCTTGGAGAAAGAAAAGGAGATGGGTGCAGGGAGACAAAAGGAAGTGGAGGTAAGTGTGTCAAGCGTAGCATCTGTCTATGCTGGATGGGGTTGGCTGAGCTCAAATTTAGCATCCTTCTGATTCACTGAAACCTGTCTATGAGCAAGATGGAAGCCTTTTTTATAGAATTTAGGACTGCAATAGAACTTAGTCCTTTCATTTATTCAGTGAATACAAAAATGAAAAAAAATATTATTCCTGCCCTCAGGCACCTTATAATCTAAGGAGGAGACACAATATGTATGCAAATAAATATAAAGTTAGATTGAATGTATTGGAATCGATGAGACATCCTGACAAAGGGTCTAGAAAAATTTGGAAAAGTTTGCAAGATGGGTTAAAATTAAAGAAATATAATGGAAGAGATGGCCCCTAAAGTTGTCCAAGAGGGGAGAAAATGATTCTTAAAAGTGGATAAGTGAGGAACATCATTACCAGCATTATCTGCATCAAGCCAGCATGAAGTCATGGAGGTTAGAGAGTGCAGACCATAATCTGAGATCAACAATTAATCTAATTGGGCTGGAAGTTAAAGCATTTAACGAAGATCTATGAGATATAAGGCTGTGAAAAGTGGGCTAGAACCCAAATGTCTTTGTCGCAAGAAAAAACATGGTCAGACTTGTATATTAGGGTACAATTTCTTTCCTAAAGAGCTTAGAAACAAACTGGGGGATGAAAACCCGCCCAGAGGACTATAAATTAGATTCAAATGGTAGACAGGAAATTATATTGGTTAGTTTGGAATCAAAGTTCCTGGGTCTAAATTACTTCCTTCCCATTTGGACAGGTCGCTAGCTTTTCTGGACTTCAATTCTTTTTCTGTTACAAGGGACCTTTTCTAAAGCCATCTCTATGAGTCTAAGATTCTAGGAGAATAAAAACAGATAGAAAGCTCACTTCCACTTGGAGATGATCAGTGAACCCCAATGGTGGCAGCTCAATGGCACCCACAAGGGGGGTAGTTTCCCATGGATAGAGCAATCTCCCCTCTCCAATATCTCTGACTCCCCATCCCTTCCTGCTCAACTCTTAATAAATTCTTCTTCTAACAACCCCAGAGTTTCAGTCTTTGTTTGCTGAGGAATGAACATGGTTCACCATAATTTCCCAGACGCTGCCTGATGGGACAGTTTGTAATAAAATTGCTTCTAAAAACATATTTGCAAGTCGCAACCATATTTTTCCGGCAGAACAATCTTTTTTTCCCCAGTGGTTCTCTGTCTCTGTGATTAAATGGTAGAGTTTATTACATATATTTTATTTTAGGCGGCTTAACCTGAGTGAAGAGAGCTCTCTGCCTGTGAGCCTCACTTTAAAAAAATATATTTTGATGTGTGATTTACTGAAGTTATCTGATGAATTTCAAAACAAATATATGTCTCTCCGCCTTCCCATATTATTGGGTGTAATGGCTCTGACAGTCTGGGCATCTCCACTTGATAAAATGATCAATGGTGCCTTCCTGGGCCTCCATCAGTTATTTCCAGCTCTAGGACGATAACCAATTTGGGTTCTTCCTCCACCCTAGAATATCGACAGTGATTCCTCCCTATTTCTTTCCCTTATTGTTTGGAATACTGAGTATTTTGGTGTGGATGGAAGCTGTGCAGTTTGGGAGTGATGGAAAGGTATGGTTTAATCCTTCTCTACCTACTCCCTCTCCCAAGGTATCCAGCATTAGTCAAGTCTGCAGTTTTGTAGGCTGTCAGAAATGGAAGGGACTCTAAAACATGGAATGTCAGATCTAGAAGGGGCCATCTATTGTAGAAGGTCAGTTCTAGGAGGGAATCTTAGAATAAAGACCAAAGATTCTGAACCTGGGATCTATTGACCCTCAAAGAATTCAAGAAGAGAATTTAGGGGATCAGTGAATTGGGATGGAAAAAATCTTTAATTTCACTAGTCTCTGGTTAAAATCCTTCAGTTATTAAAGCATGATTCTGAGGCAAACTTTAGCAGACTGACAAAGGGGTCTATGACACAGAAGAATTTAAAAATCACCAGAAAGGAGTGTCAGCTCTAAGAGGAGATTTATAACATGGACTGTCAGAATTGGAAGTGTGTTAGCATGATAGATTTAGGGATAGATGGGATTTGAGGATTTCAAGTGCAACTCCCTACCCTTAGACCTAAATGGCATCATATATAGAGTCCTGGGGTTGGAGTCAGCATGATTTGAAATCAAATCTACCCTCAGACACTAGCTGTGTGAATTTGTGTGACTCATTTAACCTCTGCCTCAGTGTTTTTAATCTGTAAAATGGACATTATAATAGTAGCTACTTCCCAGAATTGTCATTAGCACCTAATGAAATATTTGTAAAGCATTTTGTATAGTGCATGACAACTAATAGGCACTTAATAAATGCTTATTTCCTTCTTTCTTTATAGATGAAGAAAATTAAGATCACACTGGCTAAATGACTTTCTAATCACAAAGACAGTAAATTTCTGAGCAGAATGTGCATTCTATTCATCCTGATTCCCAGTCCATTGTTCTATCTGATATGTCACTTCATCCAGCCTTATGATTTTACAGAGGAGGAAACTGAGATCCAGAAAGCTTAACATTATAGAGTTTTTAGAAACTTGGTGCTCTCTGTGTTTACCCTGGGGTGTATCTCCAGGTGTAGCCTGAGGTGTGGTCTTAGCTGAGTGATGCTCCCTCATTTCTAATAAATCCTTGTCTAATGAATGGAGGCCATCCCTTCAGGAATGAATTAATCAATGAAGAGACTCTTTCTGTGTGTGTGCTCAGTCAGTCAATCAACAAATATCTATCAAGCACCCATTAAGTGCCAGTGATCCTCCTGAAAATGCTTTTCCTAGATGCCCACCCTGTTACTTCAGATATTTGGTCAAGGATATCCTTGCTGACCTGGGATCAATAATAATCAGAGATTAATACGTAAGAAAGCTCCAGATTATTGGAGAATTTTAGCAAAATTTCTGACTCTGCTCTCACCTCTTAACTGGATTTTCCTTTTTCTTGTCACATTTCTCTCCTTCCATTCACAGAACTCAGATATTTAATGTCCTATGATCCCATATGATTTATCAAATATAGCAAAATGCAAAGTTATTAAATGCTTCCCTCAGGAAGGACTAATTTCTGCTATTTCTGAAAGCCTCCTCCTTCAGCCTCCTCCTAGTTTTCCCTTGAAGGAGGTTGGAAGGATTATTCTGAAATCCTTGCCCCACCTTCCACAGGTCATGAGAAGGATCAAGAATATGGGGCTTTGGGGCAGCTAGATAGAGAGCAGTGGATAGGGGATTCATCTGAAAGTTGGAATATATTAAAAGCTTGAACCCATAATCCTCTTTCCCATAAATGTGGGATAATTATTTAGGAAAAATATATATAGTCAGGAGGACCTGAGTTCAAATCTGGCCTCAGACACTTAACACGTCCTAGCTGTGTGACCTTGGGCAAGTCACTTAACCCCAATTGCCTCAGAGAAAAAAAAATATGGGGCTATGTCCTGGGTGGGACCTGATGGGAGTTGCTGGAACTCCCAGACTTCTTCTCCACAGCTGAGGCTTTCAGGAGATGACCTAGTTAGCCACCCAATCTGAAGTTGGTCTAGGCTCATGGAGTGCTGAGTCCCAGCCCATCTCTGTCCTATACACTGGTTCCAGACTTGGCTCTTGGTCTGATCCAAGCTCTCCTGCCATGGCTTAGAGTAAAGACTGCAGTGGTAACCCTCACTAGCAATGGCTGGCCATACTCCTTCTGCTTAGGACACAGAGTCCTCCAGATGTGGGGAGGGGGCAACATCAAGCCTCCTGGTTATGGAGGAAAGAAAATGTGACAATAACTAGCAACACTCCTTCCCTATGCTCCCAAACTGTCACCATGGTGGACCTGGACAGTCTGGAAGGGAATGTGTCCTGGTTCTTTAGCATGGATCCTTCAAGCAGGATGATTTCAGGAAGGCTTGGAGAGACTTACATGAACTGATGCTAAGTGAAGTGAGTGGAACCAGGAGAACCTTGTACACAGCAACAAGATTATACAATGATTAATTCTGATGGACGTGGCCCTTTTCAACAATGAGGTGATTCAGGCCAGTTCCAATGGTCTGGTGATGGAGAGAGCCATCTGCACCCAGAGAGGGGAACGTAGGGCCTGAGGATAGATCACAACATAGTATTTTCTCTTTTTTGTAGTTGTTTGCTTGCTTTTTGTTTTCTTTCTCATTTTTTCCCTTTTTGATCTGATTTTTCTTGTGCAAAATGATAATTGTGGAAATATGTATAGAAGAATTGTACATATTTAATGTTAAAAAAGAATCATAGGATCATAGAATGATGAGCCATAGGTTGTGTAAACATAGAAAAACAGTTCTAGAAAGTACTTACACCCTCTCTAAGTCCCAAATTTTAATCACAATGGGATGTGAAGGGAGGTGCTATGATTCTGCCCATTTTCCAGATGAGAAAGTTGACAGGATCATAGATATAAAATTGGAAGGAACTTTAGCCACTTGTAATTGTAAAAGCTGGGGGAGAAACACCCATTTTTTCCCTTCCTCCAAGACTTAGCACTTTCTGCTTTTTTATAGGAGACATGTGTGTTCCCTTCTTGCTAGCACAGATCTGTGTCTCTTTAGTCCTGACACAGACCATTGGAGCCTAGGAATTAGATCTCAAACGGACCTTGGAATTCATTTAATTGCCAAACTAAGTGGCAGAAGTAGGATCTGAACATTGGTCTTAGTGAGTCCAAATTTATCACTTTTTAAAGAAACTTGGATTTAGGGTCAGGAGGGATCTCAGAATCTATCTGATCCAACCCTTTCTACTAGAAAATCGAAATGAAACCAAGGAAAAGTCAATGATTTGCTCAAGCTAACAAATGTAAGTTTTGAATACAGATCCTCTGCTTCTCAAACAGCCATCAAATGTCAAATCTTTTTGAACCCAAGTCTCTTTGACTCCCAATCCCAAACTCTTTTCATTACATAATATCCCACAGACAGGGTCACACATTTTATGCCCTCATCCACGGAGGTACTATATTCTTTCCTAAATAATTGTCCCACATTTATGGGAAATAGGGTTATGGGTTCAAGCTTTTAATATATTCCAACTTTTAGATGAGTTAGTGTTTGAACTCAGAATGACTCACTCCCCAAGGAGGCAGCCATGTCTGAGCTGGATTGGATTTTGAGATAAGTGAAGAAATAGACCACTATGCAATTTGCACACAAAGTGGTCAGAATTGATCTAAAACAAACCTTTAACTTTCCAACTGGTTTAAATGGGGAAAAGACCATTGGATAATTACATCATTTAACACATCAATTGTCCGGGAGTCAATTCTAATGATCTTAGAAATAGAGGGCATTGTGCCCAGGCTCATTTTTAAGGGAAGGGTTTTGTTCTGTCCAGGGGAGTAAATGGTGGATTTTTTAAAGCAGACAATGCAGAAGGACCAGAGAAACAAAAGTTTCATTATGGAAAACAGGGCTTATTTCACAAAAGCAAGAAATCAATGGGCTGTGGTGAAAGGAGGCGAGTTTCCTTTACAGGACATGCTGTCAAAGGAAGTGGAATGACTTTGGCATGTTTAGGATGGGTAATTAAAGGGGATGTTGGCGGCTGAACTGCCAGGACATACCCTCCGCTCTATTCTACACTGACTCATTTTGTTGACTTTACCAGATGTGGGGGTGCTAGTTTTAATCAAAATCACAAAAACAAGCATTTCCCTCCTGATCCTGTTGGAGTTACTAATGTTAGCACTATCAGAGGGGCAGGGCAGCTAAACTTTGGGGGCAGGAAAGTAGTCCTTGTTCCTAATATTCTAGAGAAATTACGAGCCTTTCTGCTAGTCTGAATCTGTCTGTAGGTGACAGTTAAAAGTAGGGAGGGCCAGCATCTTTGGGCTGGCATTTGACTGGTCCATTTTGCTATAGTGACAGAACTGTGTGTATGGGAAGGAAGGAGAGCAAGAGTTAGGTGAAACGTCTTCGGGAGGACAGTGCAAGAAATCTAGTTACTGGTATGCTTTTCTTTCTTTTTAATAGTATTTTATTTTTTCCAGATATATGTAAAAATAGTTTTCAACATTCATTTTTGTAAGACTTTGTGTTCCAAATTTTTCTCCTTCCCTTATCTTCCTTCTCTCCAAGACAGTAAACAATCTGCTATGGTTTACATATGTACAATCCTTTTAAACATATTTATGTATTTGGCATGTTGTGCAAGAAAAATAAGAAAAGAGAAAAAAACTAGAGAGAAAAAAACAAACAAACAAACAAGGTAAAAATACTACACTTTGGTCCACATTCAGTCTTCATAATTCTCTCTCTCTGAATGCAATCGGCATTTTCTATTGGAATTGCCTTAAATAATCGCAGTGTTGAGAAGAGCCAATTCCATCACAGTTGATAATCACATAATCTTGTTATTGCTGTGTACAATGTTCTCCTCATTCTGCTCACTTCACTCAGAATCAGTTCATGTGGGTCTTTGCAGATATCATTCACTGCATCTATGTTCCTTATGTTGTGAAGGTGAGGATTGCATTCTGTGAATGGACTGAAGTCTTGGGCAAAGAAAATTTAAAATGTTAGTTCATGAAAATCCACACCAACAATAATGACATCCTTTTCAACACCTTTTGAGCCCTTCCTTATTCTTTCAGGGGGGTCTGTTTCAGAAATAGTAAGATTCTAGTACTTAAAGGTTTTGAGATATTAATGAATAGATCAAACAGAAGTGAGATTATGACTACATACTTAATAATTTTGGAAGTTCTTCCCAGGTGTTGACTTGTCAACTCCAGGAAAAAAATGAATGAAACAGATAGAAACCTTTCCATAACACTTGTTACTCTGGTCACTAACTCCTTACCTTGGTTTTACAAGCTTTAAATAACCTGGCCCCAACCTACTTTTCCTGTCTTACCTTACACTATTCACCTTCAGGTACTTATTCATCAATAAAGAATCCATCCCCTAAGAACTCACTATTTGACAAAAATTATTGGCAAAATTTGAAATTAGTATGGCAGAAACTAGGCTCTGACTCATACCTAACACCCTGTACTAAGATATGGTCGAAGTGGGATCATGATTTAGACATAAAAGTGATATATAAGAAAGGTAGAAGAACAAAGAATAATCTACCTCTAAGATCTGTGGAGAAGGAAGAAATTGTTGGCCAAAGAAGAACTAGAGTACCTCATGGAATACAAAATGAATAATTTTGATTATATTAAGTTAAAATTTTTTTGTACAAACAGAACCAGACAAGATTAGAAGGAAAGCAATAAACTGGGGGAAATTTTTATATCCAAGGGTTCTGATAAAGGCCTCATTTCTAAAATATATAGAGAATTGACTCAAATTTATAAGAATACATTCATTCTCCAACTGATAAATGGTCAAAGGATATGAACAGACATGAAAAATTAAAACCATTTATACTCATAGGAAAAAAATGCTCAAAATCATTATTGATCAGAGAAATGCAAATTAAGACAACTCTGAGATACCACTACACCTGTCAGATTGGCTAAAATGTCAGGAAAAGATAATGACGACTGTTGGAGGGGATGTGGGAAAACTGGGACACTGATGCATTGTTTGTGGAATTGTGAACTCATCCAACCATTCTGTAGAACAATTTGGAATTGTGCCCAAAAGCCTGTCTTTGATCCAGCAGTTTCTTTTCTGGGCCTGTATCCCAAAGAGTTCATTAAAAAGGTAAAAGAACCTATGTGTGCAAAAATGTTTGTGGCAGCCCTTTTTGTAGTGATAAGAAACTGGAAACTGAGTGGATGCCCATCAATTGGAGAATGGATTAATAAATTATGGTATATGAATGTTATGGAATATTATTGTTCTGTAAGAAACAATCATCAGGATGATTTCAGAAAGACCTGGAGATATTTACATGAAATGATGCTAAGTGAAGTACAGGAGAACATTGTACACAGCAACAGCAATATTAAACAATGATCAATTCTGATGGACATGGCTCTTTTGAACAGTGAGGTGATTCAGGCCAGTTCCAATGGTCTTATGATAAAGAGAGCCATTTGCACCCCGTGAGAGAATTATAGGGACTGAGTGTGGATCACAACATAGCATTTTCACTCTTTCTGTTGTTGTTTGCTTGCATTTTGTTTTCTTTCTCATTTTTTTCCTTTTTGATCTGATTTTTCTTATGCAGCATGATAATTGTGGAAATATATATGAAAAAATTGCACATGTTTAACATACTGGACTACTTGCCACCTAGGAGAGGGGTGGGGGAAAAGGAAAGAAAAAAATTTGAAATACAAGATTTTGCAAAGGTAAATGTTAAAAGTTATCTATGCATATGTTTTGAAAATAAAAAGCTTCAATAAAAAAGATACTTCCTAGCTGTATGACCCTAAGCAAAACACTTAAACCTGTCTGCCTTAGTTTCCTCATCTGTAAAATGAGCTGGAGAAGGAAATGGCAAATCATTCCAGTATGTTTGTCAAGAAAAAAGCCAGATAGGTTCATGACTTAATAACAAAAATGAGTTGTTATGAATAAAGGAAAAACAGAATAGTGTCCTTTCTTCTTGAAAATATTCTTGTAAGATGAATAAAGTACTCTGAAAAAAAAAGAAAGAAAGGACCCATTCCATATTCTGGCCTCTACCTTCACCAAAGTAACTTTCTGTACCTAGAATCCCTTCATTCCTCACTCTTTCCCTTCAGCTGAAACCCTCACATCCTTGGAAGCCCAGCTTAAATTCTTCATCCTTCACAAAACCTTCATCCTACCACATCTTCTGCCCTGGAATAACTCCTTTCTTATGAACACTTCACATCTTATTGTCATAAAAAAGAATCACAAAAGAGTATACCTGGAAGGGAGTAGTTCAACTTATATATGACCACAAATTCCCTTTACAACATACATTCTTGGTCATTTCAGATTCAATTTAAGGAGAGTTAGAGACAGAGAACTCACTACCTTTCAAGGCAGTCCTTAAACAATTCTAATTTTTAGTAATTTTTTTCTTATGTTGAGCCAAAATTTTCCTCCTTTTAATTTCTCCCCATTGGACTTAGTTCTGCCCTCTAGAGATAAGAAGAAAATCAGTCCATTTTCCAACTAAATCTAAGCCAGCCAACAAAGATGACAATTTTTCAGATGTCTGAAGACAGTGATGTTGCCCCTCCCTCTGCCCCCAAGTCTTCCCTTCTCTAGGCTAAACATCCCATTTCCTTCTGCTAATTCTTTCATACAAAGCCTCCAGTCCATTACCATTGTGTTCTGACATTTTGGGACATGTTCCAGATGTTTGATAGCTGTGGTTCCAGGAATACACATGTTCTTCTAAGACATTCTAGCCAGGGTAGAAAATATCTTGCATTGTGGTTCTCTGTGTTTATATATTCCTTTTAGTGGACAGCATACTCTATTAAGGAAATTACTCTGTTTTCTTAGTTTTTATAACCCTTATAGTGCCCAGCACATAGTAGGTGTTCAGTAAATATGTGGTAAGAATGCTTTGCAAACCTTAAGACACAACACAAAGGTGAGTTATTGTTTCTATTGTAATTGTTGAATTGAGTTGACACCGGCATCCTGAGTCCAGTCATTCAAGTGAAATATGCACATTTGGTTATAGCAAGAGAAGATCCTGTCCATAATGTCTTTTCAGGTTTCAAACAAATTAGACTATCCTAAGAAAAATCAGTTTGGGAGGAAGTGTGAAGAAATTCAATATGTGAACAACTTGATTCACCAGATCACTAACTAGGTAAGGCAATCAAGAACTGGTCCTAAAGTGTTGAAATTTAATGGCAAAAGACTAAATTCTAAAAACAAGAATCAGAACACATCATAAATAAATCATTCTGTGGTGAATCATGCAGGATTCACCAATTCACCAGAGGCATAACTAGGGTAAGGTAACCAGGTCTTTGTCTTGGGGCACTAAAATGTAGAGGACTCATTATGTTTACACTAATGCAATATACTTAATTAGCAAGAATTATTAGTTCATATACAAAGCTACCAGATGATGAACATTTTTCCTCCCTGGCTGTCATGCCTCAGGTGAGCTTCCACTTGTGGCAGAAGAATTCATTCTATCCTAAGAGCGCTCTCTCTATTCTTCTCTTCCCTAACAGAATTTGTTTTGAAGAGTAAATTTGAGAATCCATTTTATGAAGCTTCCCTCAGTGCTCATGCATGTGTGCATACACACATACACATAAATACACATATACACATGTGCTATGCTAGTTATGGTATCACAACTAAGCAATAGCCCATCTTGGAAATTCTCAGTCTTATCTGATTCATAATGGCAGGAAAAAACATTCACTTATCTCTTTGTAGCACAGGAGGATATTTTCCTTACTTATAATCTGATGTCTTTATCATTGGCTACCCTATGGAAATGCACCTCTTGCATGGATACTTGTCTATCTCATTAAAACATAATAATGAATTTTTAAATATAATATGGATGGATGTCTATCCTTGATTACACATGTGTATTTCTTTTCCTGTTACATCCATATGATAGCCACTAAACTGTGTCTATACCCTATGACTGTTACCCCAAAGAGATTAAAGAAAAAAAATTCTCCTATGTCCAAAAATATTTAAAACAACTTTTTTTTTGTAGTGGCAAATGAAGGAAGTGCTTATCAACTGAACGGCTGAGAAAATGGTAGTCAAATATAGCAGAATATTATTGGACCATAATAAATGAGGAAATGGGATAGTTTCAGAGAAAACTGGGAAGACATGAACTGATTCAAAATGATGGGAACAGAACCAAAAAAATTTATACAATAATATCAGCCTTACTAATACCAACAATTTTAAAACAATACAGTGATCAACTTAATTCCAGAGTGCTGATGATGAAGTATGTTATCCACTTCCTGATACAGAATTGTTGAACTGAAAGTACAATCCAAAGCATACTTTTTTTCTTTACATGAGCAATTTGTTTAACTTGCCTATTCATGTTTGTTACAAGGTATTTGGTTTTTGTTTTTCTATTTAGAAAAGGGAGAGAAAATAGGATTTTGCTAACTGAAAAAGAATAAAGTTTTAAAAAGAAATAACCCTGTTGTGTTAATTTCAATGTATATTTCTCTTAGATGATTTTGTTTCTCTTGCTATGATTATCATCATAATGTATTTCCTTCATGGTAATAATTAATAATAGTAATGACTAATATTAAATATTGATTTAAGTTTTACAAAAGACATTTTATTATGATATCTATTACATTTTATTGTAATTACATATTATCTTATTTGATCCTCACAACAATCCTATAAGGGCAGTGCTATTATTATCACTATTTTACAAAAGAGGAAACTGTGATAGATAGAGGTTAAATAACATATCCAAATAGCTAGTAAGTATTTAAATCACAATTTGAACTCAGATCTTCCTAATTCCATACCCAACACTATCCACATTTCCACTTAGCAGCTGCCTACACCATGAATCTGAATTTTTCTCACTATGATAACCTTTAAGCAAGTACCTCTTTCTTTAAAACACAGGCATTTTTTCTCTCTTATTTTGACAAATGTAAGCACACATCTCTTACTCTTGTTTTAAGAGGGAAGAGAAAAAACATGTTAAGCCTCTATTGTGTTCCATAAGCATTTTACCAATATTATCTCATTTGATAATGAGATGTGTCTCCTTTTTGACAATACAGATTACATCTCTGGGTCTCCTTTGCTGTAAAACAGATAAAATAGAAAACACCAGCTCCCATTTCTATGACACTTTAAGGTATACAAAGTATTTTCTTCACAACCCTCCTATGGAATAATATTGTAAATTATTATTATTTTCCCCATTTCCCAGATGAATAAAGTGAGGCTCAGGGAAATAATATGATTTGTCCAGAGTCATGCAGCTAGTAAGTGCCTGTCTTGGTGTCCACACCCAGATATTTTGACTCTGAGGTCTGGCCCTTTTCCTACTGTCCCAAAGGACCCTGGATTTCGAGTTAGAAAGGGGGGAAGACTCAGAGATTTGGTCCAGCTTCCTTATTTCATAGATGAGATAAGACTCAGAGAGTGTGGGCTGTTCAAAGTCACCCAGCAAATACATGGCAGAGAAGGGATTTGCATCTAATTCCTTTGGTTCTGACTCCGACATGCTTTCCACTGTACTACATGCAATATATATGTCTTTCCTGCTATAACCTATTTCTCGCTAAGACAGTCCCCCACTCTCTCTTCCTTTTTCTCCTCCCCTCCTCCTTTCTTTTTCTATCTCCTTCTATCTCTCTCCTCCTTTTCCCCTCCCTCCCTCCTCCCTACCCCTCTTGCTCTGTCTCTTTCTCTATCTCTCTCCCAGTCTGCCTCCCCTCCCACTTCTATCTTTACCTCTCTTATCTCTCTCCCCCCTTTCTCCTCCCTTCCTTCCTCCTACGTCTATGTCTCTCTTTCTCTCTCCTTTCCTCTCTTCCCTTACTTTTCTGACTGCATCCCTTTTTCTTTCTCTCTTTTTTCAGTCTCTGCCTCTCTCTTCCTTTTTTCTCTCTCCTTTACCTTTCTCTGTATCTGTCCCTCTCCCTCTCTCTCATTTCTTTCTCTCCTCTCTCTTCTCTCTCTCTCCTCTCTCTCCCCACTTTTTCTTTCTCTCTCCTCCCTTTCTCTTTCTCTCCCTATCTCCTTATCTCTCTCTCTTTCTCTCTTCCCTCCTCTCTCTTCCCCTTTCTCTTTCTCTCTCCCCCTTTCTCTTTCTCTCTCTCCCTTTCTCTTTTTTTCTCTCTCCCCCTCTCTTTCTCTCCCCCTTTTCTTTCTCCCCCTTTCTCTTTCTCTCTTTCCTCCTTTCTCTTTCTCTCTCTCTCCCTTTCTCTTTCTCTCTCTCCCCCTTTCTCTTTCTCTCTCTTCCCCCTCTCTCTTTCTCTCTCTCTCCCCCTCTCTTTCTTTCTTTCTCTCTGCCCTCTCTCTCCCCCTTTCTCTTTCTCTCTCTCTTCTCTCTCTCTCTCTCTCCCCTTTCTCTTTCTCTCTGCCCTCTCTCTCCCCCTTTCTCTTTCTCCCCTATCTCCTTATCTCTCTCTCTTTCTCTCTCTCCCCCTTTCTCTTTCTCTCTCCTCTCTCTCTCTTTCTTTCTCTCTCTCTCTTCTCTCTCTCTCTTTCACCCCTCTCTCTCTCAGCACAGAGCTACAAGGAGCTTTGTAGTTCATTTAGGCCAGCCCCTCAGAGAAGGGACTTCCCCCAGTATTATAGAAGTAATAAGCAGAGGAGATAGGGCTTGGCCAGAGACATTTGGTTCTGCTGCCTCTTCCCACTATTCCATGAGCCATGTGCCCCCCATCGCCATAACCCAGATGTGCTCCAGTTGCCTGAATCCTGCTCTGCAGCACAGACAGGCAGCTCCCTCTTTCCAGCTCACCTGTCCATCTCTGTTTTTCCAATGCAGATCCTCCCAGCCCTCTCTCTGCATCCTTTGTAAGACCATAACTCTCATTTTCACAAGCTATGAATTCCACTCACTGTCACTATATGTAGGCTTAGACCAGCTGGAGGAGAGCACTAATCCATTTTGAATCAGGAAACGGATTTTCTGTGGGGCCCACAGAGGCTCGGGGCATTGTCTTTTATAAGTGGTCCCTATCAGTAGACCCTGCCCATCTAGGTCGGAAGAGGAACATTGGGACTACTGCTGGGCCGATTCTAGCAGGGAGTCCCTTGTTGGGCTGCCCATCTCACTGCCCCCCACCCCTGGCCCTTCTAAGTATCAGGGTGCTGGCTAATCTGGGACAGGGGAGCTGCTTGAGAATCAATATCCATCAGCCTTTGTGTCCATCGTCGAGTGGAACCCGTGATATCTGTGATCAGACCACAGCAGGGTAGAAATGGTTAGAGATATATTAATTATATTTCTCGCCCTTAATGGGCTACTTACTTTGTGATGTGGGGACACAAAAGTAAATTTTAAAATCAATTATACAATTACATATGTAGCAATAACGGAGTACACAGCTAATCTCTTTTGGGTCAGGACTATAACCTCCTGATAATTCAGGTTTCATTAGGGGAAGGTCTATTATTGCCAAGAATTACAGAAATAATGGGAGTGGGTGTATTCAGTGTGGAATAACAAATGAGGGGCCTCTCTAGATAAGCGGGGGCTGTTTGCTGGCTGTGGTGTGATAGCAGCCCTCTCAGTGTATGTAAATTGGTAGGGTCAACTTTCTGCTGTGTGCATTATACATTGTACAAGAATTAATTTTAGCTACTTCCTGGGGCCTGGCAGCCAGGCTGGGGCCTTCCAATTACCAGGCAGCCACAGAGTCATGCATAGGCCGAAGCTCCTGGAGGAGACTGAGGGACTGGTCCCAGCACAGAGCTTGGAGAAAGCCCACGTTGATCCTGGGGGTCTTCGGGCTACTGGATAGACTCACAGTCCTGGGACTGTTTTTTATTCCCCTGAATGCAATTCCACAAAAGCTTATTAAGTATGAACAAGCCCTGTGCTACACTCTGAGCATCAAAGCCCTGCTCTCCTTGGGTTTCTCACTTACCTGGAGGAAACATGGACACAAATTATCCTAACACAAGGGGTAAGGAGACAGCTGCACTATGAGAAATATGGGGAGGGAGAGAGCCCTTTCTCCAAGGGAGTGGGTAGGGAAAATTGGGTGATGTAGTCAGGGAAAGCTTCAGAAAGGAGGGGAACGATTGAGTGGGGCCTTGAAGAGAAAGAGCTAATTCAACAGATAGAGATGGAGTGGAAGATGGCACTGGTGAGCCCAAATTAGCTATGGAAGGTGGCAGGGTGAGGGGTGGGCACTAACAAAAGGGCAAGAGCAGGACTAGTATAGGGGTCAAAGGATTTAGAACCACAGGCAACCTTAGAGATGGAGAGTAATACAAAGTGGATGGAATGACTAGCAGGAGTCAGAATGGACAAGCCATTACCAATGGCCTTCAGCGTCAGGATCATGTGTTATTTTTTGGACAATAGGGAGCCATGAAAGCTTCTGAGCAGGTAGAGAGCGAAGGATGGAAGGAGCGAGGGAGGGAAACAGAGAGGTAGGTAGATAGAAAGACTAACAGGAAACAGCAGAGACAGATAGATAGCAGATGGATAAATAGACAGAGAGATGGGTAGATAAACAGAGCAGGCAGACAAATAGATGAACAGAAGACAAATACATAGAAGACAGACAGACAGATAGATAAATAGATAGACAGATAGATAGATAAACAGAAGACACCAAACTAGTAGATAAACAGAAGACAGATATATAGGTAGATAGAAGACAAATAAACAGAAAACAGAGAAATAGACAGACATATAAACAGAAGACAGACAGACAAGTAGATAAAAAGAAGACAGAAAGACAAACAGATGGACAGAGAAATTGATAGGGAGATGGACAGACAAAAAGACAGATGGATAGACAGGTAGATAGAGGACAGACAGACAAATAAACAGAAGACAAATACATAGATAGACATTTCAGAAAGATAAACAAGACAGACAGACAGATAGGTAGATAGAAAGATAGATAATTAGATCAATGGATAGACAGACATAAACAGAAGACAGACAAATAAGTAGATAGATAAACAGAAAACAAATACATAGATAGAAGATAGATAAATGGAAAACAGAGAGAGAGAGAGAGAGAGAGAGAGAGAGAGAGAGAGAGAGAGAGACAGGTATATATATAGACAGACAAATAGATAAATAGAAGACAGAAAGCCAAACAGATAGATAACTGGAGAGAGACAGAAGACAGAGATAAACAGAAGACAGACAGACAGAGACACTGATAGAGAGATGGACAGACAGAAAGATGGATAGACAGACAGACAGACAGATAAACAGAAGACAGATGGACAGATAGATGGAGGGACAGAGACTGACAGATATGTGGACAAACAGATAGATAGATAGATAGATAGATAGATAGATAGATAGATAGATAGATA
>JAJPUD010015573.1:0-28770 GCA_023553655.1 Myrmecobius fasciatus | reverse complement strand
TCCTTCCTTCCTTCCTTCCTTCCTTCCTTCCTTCCTTCCTCCATCCTTCTCTCTTTTCCTTCCTTCCTTCTTTTTTTTCCTTCCTATTTTCTAATGAAGGAATGTTAGAAAATAGAATATAAAACAATGTTTGGACTGAAAGAGACTTAAAAAGTCTACAGATAACGAAAACCGGAGTGTTTTGCTCCAGGGCAAATCATAATGGATATACAGAAAAGAATAACTAATAGTGGAAGTTTAGGCTCTTCCATACCTTGTGAGGAGATGTTTAATAATGAAGAGGGAATTCCTTTCTCTTTGTCACAAGATGGTGATCTGCATCCTGCCTCCTTGTGAATCTGGGCTACAAGGGTGCTGTTATCTGGGGCTTCCCATTCTCTTCTCTGTCTCCTGGAGCTGCCCCCCCCCACCTAATAGCCATTTTTTATCCCTCTGTCCCCAGGCCCAACTGGGCCTTCTCCACAGGGGAGTTCTGCTCAAAGGACAATTTAAAGAAATTTCAAAATCTCACCACTGGCTGGGGAGAGCTGGGGGCCTTTGAAGTGAAGGAAGTGGCCTGTGCTGCTTGGTCACCTCCTGTGTCGTGCTGAGCTTCCCCTTTTTTAGCAGGATCAAGGCATTTCACTGGTCTCACCCGTCAGCCAGGAGCAGCTGAAAAAGCCAATATTCCCATGAACAAGCATGGCAGCCTGAGAGCCCACAACCCTGCAGCTGCCCCTGGATTCAGAGCAGTTTTTTAAGGGGATAGTGTTAGAGGCGGAATGGGGGGGAGGAAAGGCCCCCTTCTCCGCTGTTGGCTCAGCTCCTAGCCACCATGGACAGAGGGTCGGATCCAAGCCCACCTTCTCGAAGGGTTTTCCTACAAGTTGGTGAGACAATGGCGCTCTCTGGGACCAGGGAGGGCCAGAGGGTCGGGGTCAGCCAGGACCTACCTCATCTCCGCCTCTTACTTGCCCATGCAGATGGGGGACTCGCCCCCACCTTCCACGCTCAGCTCCCTCCCCAAAAATGATTCCTGTGTCTTCTCAAGCTGCCAACCTGGGGAGCTGTGAACAGTCCCTCCCTCTGGAGGCCCTGACAAGAGGCAGAGCTTCTCTCTGTTTATCCCATGGGCACAGGGAGCCCGTGCCAGCTGACGGCAGAGCAGCCAGGGGGTGACTGAGAGGGAGAAGTGGGTACAAGGGAATGAGCTTACAGTGGGTGGGGGAGAATGAGCGAGAGAGGCAGGGGAGCAGGGAGCTGGGGAACCTGGGTTCCGTCCCCAGCCCCAGAGGCTGGCGCTCTCAGCCCCTTTCTGAAACAAAGGCTCCCTGCGTCTCCAAGCCCAGCTGAGAGGTCCTCTCCTTCCTGAGGTCTTTCTGTCCCTCTGGCTGGGGTCACTCGCTCCACCTTAACCTTTCTTTGGGACCTTGCAGGAACTCATTTGTCTTATGGTGCCTGAGAGGGGGAGACTGCCTTTGCCCCCAGCCCTGAGTAAAGCTGTCCTGCTCCTAAGTGGGCTTTGTGAACGTCTGCCACGATGGACGGTCCAACGTGCAGTCAGGGACAACCTGGGAGGGAGCTCACTGCTCAGGTGGCCCCATGTTCGGTGGAGAAGGGTAGGGAATTCCCCCACAGTGTCGGCCAGAGCTGGGATTCGAACCCAGACCCTCTCAGGTGCGAGGCTCTGCGGGACACAGCTCCTCAAGGAGCTTACACTCTGAAATGGGAGGCCTTGGGTTCCATCCCTCCTCCGAGGCTGACCGCCTGTGGGAGGGACTTAACCTGACTCCTCCGAGGTCCCTCAGAATTAGCCATCCTTGGGGGCAGAGAGCCAGCCAGACCTGCATGCACCATGGGGGTCTAGGGCTGGGACCAAGAGACCCGCAGGGGAATGTTTGGGGGATGGGATGGGGGAGAGAGAGGGGTTGTGAAAATTGTACATGAGAAAGAAGCAGGGATGCCATTGGTCTGGAGAAGAGAGGGCGCGCCAGCCTTCGGCCAAGGTCAGGGTAAATGCCCGTGTTGTGCCAGCAAGAGAGTGGGGAGCCACAACCATGAGCCCGGTGTCCCTGCCTTCAGGGGTCCTGGCATAATATGGGGGACACCATCTTCTGTGGACATGCACCTACAGGCGCATACGGTGCCCTAGCAGAATTATGGGAGGGAGGGGGCGCAGAGAGGGAAGCATTGATGGAAGCCTGGAAGAGAAGAGGGATTCTAAGTGTTGGTGGGAGAAGGGGCTGGCGAGGGGCCCAGGCATGGGGGGGTACTACAGAGATGGGAAACAGAGGGTCCCACTGAGGAGCAGGTGACAGAGTCACTTTGGCCGGACTGTGGTTGTTGGGACAGGAATGATGCTTAATAAGGTGGCAGGGTAGACTAAGGTCCCCAGTGCAGCTGTGGCCTACCCTCCCCAGTCTTATTTCATCTCTCTCTCTCTCTGTCTTTCTCTGTCTCTGTCTCTCTCTGTCTCTGTCTCTGTCTCTCTGTCTCTGTCTCTCTCTATGTCTCTGTCTGTCTCTTTGTCTCTGTCCCACTGTCTCTAAGTCTCTCTGTCTCTGTCTCTGTCTCTGTCTCTCTGTGCATCTGTCTCTCTGTCTCTAAGTCTCTCTTTATCTCTCTCTGTCTCTGTCTCTATGTCTCTGTCTCTCTGTCTCTAAGTCTCTCTGTATCTCTCTCTGTCTCTGTCTCTATGTCTCTGTCTCTCTCTGTCTCTAATTCTCTCTGTCTCTCTATCTCTCTCTGTCTCTCTCTCTGTGTCTCTGTGTCTCTGTCTCTCTGTGTCTCTGTCTCTCTCTGTCTCTCTCTCTCTCTCTCACACACACACACACACACACACACCTGAGAACCTAAGGCAAGCAACTTCTTATCTTCCCTGAGGGTCCAGAAAGAGGTCCCTGGCTCACGATCTCCTCCATCTTTCCCCCTTTCCCCCAATCATCTCTCTTCCCCCAAACCCCCTGAGGTGAGGAAGCAGTCAGGATGATCCTCCATGATTTCAGATGTGTGTGGGATGAATGTGATGGGAACAGAGAGATGGATGCTTTTGAGAAGGGCTCCCCAGGGAGTGAGCTGGGGACTGGAAAAGGAGCACACTCCCAGACCATGCTGTGACCCATGGGACAGAGTGGAGGCTGGAGACGCCTGTAATGGTCATTAGGAGGTCTGGGTTCTAGTTCTGGCTCTGACATGAGCCCACCATGACTATTTCATGATGGATCTCAATGATTTCTAAGGTCCCTTTAAACTCTATTCTATTTTTGTTCATCAATCCATCAATATGTGGCTGTCAAGTATCTACTGTGTATCATGTGAGTACTACATGAGTCAGCATGGTAAGGCCCCATTCAAAGTCAACAATCTAGGTTCTAAGGTCCCCTCCCAACTCTTATATTCTAGGTTCTGAGGCCCCCTTCCAGATCTGACATTCTAGGTTCTAAGGTCCCCTCCCAGCTCTTATATTCTAGGTTCTAAGGCCCCCCCCCAGCTCTGACATTCTGTGTTCCAAGGTTCCTTCCAGCTCTGACATTCTACTGTGTCTCTGACCTTGGCATGGAGCTATAGACACTATTAGGAATAGAAGGAGTTCCTGGAACTCATGGAGAAAGAATAGAAAGAACCACTTCCAGTTCACTCCTTCTCCACCGTGATCCCAAGGGGTCCAGCATTCTACTTTCCACCCCAGACAGTGAGAAAGCAATAGGGAGGCTGGTTTCTTGAGCTCAGTCACCTTAATCTAATTAGCTAATCTGAAGGCTGCTTGAGGTATGGGAGAGGGAGCGTGCAGGGTTTAGCAACAGCTTTATCAGGAGGCAATCCCAGCCTTGGATGGGCTCCCATTTTCTGTGTACTAATTCACTGAGGGCCCAGGACAAAGACATTCCTCAAGAATTAGAAATGAGGTTTCTGCACCCCCTTCCCTCTGCCTTCCTTTATGATCCCAGGCCTTTCTGGCCACACTCTCTCATTTACTGTCACAATATACAGCTACATTGAAGAATCAGGGACTTGGGGCCCAAGGAACAGAAGGGATTTTCCACAGAAGGGTCACATAGAACTCCATGATGAAGTCATGGATAGGGAGTGAAGCCCCCACTGGCCATCCTTGATCTCCCATCCTCCTTCCCCTCTCTACCCCTAGGGCATCCCTAGGAAAGCCTGCCTGCCCTCCTCTTCCATCCTCTCCCTTCCCACCCTTCCAGAGTGGATTTATAGCTTTAATAATGGCGCGTTTCTCCATTGGCCCTCCCATGCTGTTTAGCCTTCTCTAAAGATCCTTAAAATTAAAACACTAATCAGGAGTTTATATTTTCCCATCACTCCTGCACTTCAGATAATGGGGGCTCTGTGGTTTCCAAAGTTCCCATGGTGACATGTGGCAAGGCCATTTCTCTGCCGGAAAACCTAGGGAAAGGAATGACATCAGAAAAACTGGAGCTCTTTTTCTGCTCCTTTCTGATCATGATACATGGATATTTATTTGTGTTCCTGCCATGCCTTGCCTCCCCATCTGGCTAAATTTAATATCCCTCTGCCTCAGTCCCTTCATCTATCAAATGGGCTACCAGTTAACCTCACTTGTGGAGAGCATAGTTTGGGGGACTAGGGACAGTTTGGATACAATTCCTGATTTCATGAATGTGCTAAAATCCCCTTCACCGATGCAGATGGCCTAATTCACCTGTAAGTGATTTTGGAACAGAAGTTCTTAATCTTTTTAGGGTCGCAGACCCTTTGGGTGGTTTCACATCTGAAAAAAGCTTATAAACCCCATCTCAGAATAATGTTTCAAAGTAGTTGATGGAATTATTAAATTTCAGATAATTGGTGAAAAAAAAGATGTAGAAAATTAGTGAAATAATGTAGATTTTTTTTCCACATCCAAGCCCCTTTCTGCAGTCTATCCTTGTGAAAGACACCAGAATAACTTGCCTAAGGAAAGTGAAACAAGTGATTTCTCTGAGCCTCAGGCCCTTCCACTAAAAAATGAGACTGAAGGTCCCTTCCGGCTTTAAGCTTCTATGATATGTTCCCTCACTGCACCATCACAGGGTCTGTCTTTTGGGGAAGCAGTGGCCCAGATAGTCTGAGGAGTTGGGGCATCCACATGGGCCACTGGGACTAAGACTCATGGATCTCCATTTCAAGTTTTTGTCATGCATTTGGCGTGCCCGGAATTGGAAATAAAGGACCATTTCTGGGGGCCAAGGACTACCATGCATTAATGTATTCCTTCTGTTTCAGAGAATTTTCACCCTAAATGTGCACTTCATTTGTTCTCTATAATAGCTTTGTGATATTACTACTGTTATTGTGCCTACTTTGTAGATCAGTAAAATTGAGGCTTAGGGAAAGGATATGAAGTGGAAGCTGGGGACAGAAGTGGCAGAATGTGGATTTAGTTACAATATAAAGGAGTATACCTTAGAGCTGTGCAAAAGTAAATGAGTAAATTTTCAGATGACAAAATTAAAGCCATCTATAGTTACATGAAAAAAATGCTCTAAATCACTATTGATTAGAGAAATGCAAATTAAAACAACTCTGAGGTACCATCTCATACCTCTCAGATTGGCTAAGATGACAAGAAAAAATAATGTCAAATGTTGGAGGTGTTATGGGAAAACTGGGACACTGATACATTGTTGGTGGAACTGTGAATGGATAGGAGAGCATGCTGAAAGGACTATAAAACTGCATATCCTTTGATCCAGAAGAGCCATTACTGGGTCTGTATCCCAAGGAAATCATAAAGGAGGGAAAAGGACTCACACGTGCAACTCTTTTGTGGTAGCAAATAATTGGAAAATGAGTGGATGCCCATCAGTTGGGGAATGGCCAAACAAGCTGTAATATATGAAAACATATTATTGTTCTATAAAAATGATGAACAAGCTGAAAGGTCTGAAAAGATATACATGAGCTGATGCTGAGAGAAACAAGCAGAACCAAGAATACATTGTACAGAATGACAGCAAGAATGTGCTATGATCAACTATGAAAGACTTGGTTGTTCTCAGTGGTTCAGTGATCCAAAGCAATCCCAATAGACTTTGGACAGACAATGCCATCTGCATTCAGAAAAAGAACTAAGGGAATTGAATGTAAATCAACACATGCTCTGTTCACTTCTTTTTTCTGTTTTTTAAAATCTCTTCCATGGTTTTTCCCTTTTGCTCTGATTATTTTCTTCCAACATGATTCATAAAGCAATGTATATTAGTGAAAATAAATAAATTTACTAGGAAAAAAAGTAAATGGATTGCAAAGGAAGGTAGTGAGCTACCCTTCAGTAAAAACCTTTAGGCGGAGGCTGGATGACAGTTAGTTGGACATGTTGTAGAAGAGATTCCCATACAGGCACAGGCTAGACAAGATGCTATAATTCTTTGTGTTTTGTCCAAGATCAATAGTCAGTAACAAAGTTGAGGACTACACTCAGATCTCCTGCCATCTGATCTAGTTGGTCTTCCATTTTAAAAAGCTTCAGAAATAAAAGCAAAATCAATCCTGATTTCTCCATACATGGAACCATGCTCAAAGCTCCCTGGGAAAGTGAGGAGGGAAGACACAATCACTGAAGACATTTCTCCACTGATCCAGGAGCCACATATCTGCTCATCAGTCGGCATATCCCCTGGGGACCTGCCACATTGCTCCCACCACCTTCTCATTTCTTCTCCAACATTATAGATAATACTGTCCTGATGAGAAGATGTTTCCCTCGCCGACCATCCAGCCTAATGGCCTTGATTCCCTGCTGGCCCTTTAAGGCCATCTATCTTACCAGGAACTGGGCCTGGTGGGTTTTTACAGTTCCCTTATGTTATACAATAGTAAGGATCAGGCCCCTTTCTGATAAACAACTCAAAGAGAGAATCTATTGAGCAATTAGCTTGCTGAAGACATGATCTCCCCTTTCTCTTTAGATGTTGTCCTTGTTTAAACGTAGATAGAACTTGTCAAAGCTCCTAGGTAACTTTTTTTTTAAATCACTAGGGCCCTATAGAAATGAAGACGGCAAAAAAAACTTCGCCCCTGTTATTGCTCAGGCCTGAATTAAGTAGACAAGTCCCTTTGGCCTTTCCCAGTGCAGCATTAACATTTTCCAAGATGATTCAGCAAAACCAAAGGTCTCTGCTGTGTCTCCCCTCTCTGCAGAGTGTTCTGTTCATGGTGATTGTCCAGCTTGTCCTTTTGATGTAAAATCAATATGTTTATGATCCAAGACCCCTTTTTAAAAAAAGGAAAAGCGAATAATTGGTAGTCTGAAGTTAGGAGTGAATGTGAGCATGTCCAGTCCGATAATTTAAATCATTGGGCAAATTTCCAACCCAGGAACTCTCTTTCCCTAACTTGCAGACTCATGGAATATCAATGCTGGAAGGGCCTTCACAGTGAATACTGGAGCTGATGGTGGCCACTGAATACAACACAGAATATTAGTGCTGAAATGGGTCTTAGACTCAATCAACAAACATTTATTAAGCTCCTACTGTGTACCAGGCACAGTGCTAAACCCTGAAAATTCCAAGAATATTTGAGCCAGAAAGGACCTTAGGAAATGTTAGACAGATGTTCTCAAAGATTCCTTCCAATTCTGATACTACCTTTGTACAAAGGACATGGTATAAAAGCCATTGGCCCAAGGCCCTACACCTAATGAATGACCAGGTCATTCGCCAGTCCTTCTTCCCAATCCTTTGCTCTACCTGGCAGGGTCTAGCTCCTGGTTGTGGGTTCTCTCCCCCATACTTTCTTCTTTGGAAGGGCAATTTCCTTCACTTGCAGCCAACATGATCAGTTTGTGTGTGGCTAAATAATTCACAGCTTCATGGACCTCAGGTGACTAGCCAGATAGACTGCAGATCCCCCTAGGGAACTCTGGCCCATCAGCATTGGCCAATCGTCAAGCGTTTGCTGAATGTTTGTCTCCTACAAGCACTGTTCTTGGAACTGGGATACACAGATGCACAGAAAGAGAGGAGGGAGGGGAGAGAAAATGTAGGGGACAAAGAAAGAGAAGGGGAGGGAGGGAAGGAGAGAGGGAGAAAGAAAGGGAGAGAGGGGGGAGGCAGGGAAGGAGAGAGGGAGAGACAGAGAGACAGAAATAGAGACTTACTAGCAACTTGCCACATCCTCACATCAGGATCCTAGTCAAGGTTGGGGCTGGGGGGAATACATGTCAAGGTGATTGGTCCATGAGAACGTGTCTAATAAAGGGTAGAGGTGGAAGTCAAACTTTGGCTTAGAATGTTCCTCCCTCCCCAATCCTCCAGCACATTTAATTTTATGGAAAATGAATATTTTCACCCTGCATCTCCATGCTGAATAACAGCCTGGTAATAGTAATATCTCATGTATTTAGAGTACTTTACAGGTACAAAGCGCTTTGCATGCATTATCTCATTTGTTCTGACAGCAACTTCAGCTTGAAGAAATACAGCCTTAATCCTGTGAGTCATACTTTCCATTTTTATCAATTTTGTACTGCTTCCCAACTTGGCTTTTTTTTCTCATTTAGAGCTGGTTTTAATGTCCTTCAGACCTTAGACCTTTAGCTTAGATGAAGCCATAAATTTCGAGTTACCAAACTTAGATCCAAAAGGAGGCTTTGAGGTCATCCCCACTTTTTAAAAAAATTGGGGCCCATGGGATAGCAAACAGAAGAGCTGGTCCTCACACTCAAGTCACCTGATTCAAAATCTAGGTTTTTTTTTTTTCCACCAACCAGCCCAAGCTACTTGATCTTCCGCCACTAGACTGGGTTGGATGCTTTTGGGCAGGCTGCCCAGAGTTCCTTATTACTCATCCATGATCTTACACATTTCTTGCAAGGTGTACATCTGTGTTTACAGAGAGAACCTGTTGTCTTTTGTGTACAAAGAAAATGCCCCTGATCCGCTCCATTGGTGGGACATCTATATATGTAGTTTTTTTCCCCTAAGGCAAGTAGCCTTCATATTAAGAGAGGTTATATTCCTGGAAAAGGTATTGTACATTGAAGCAATATAAAATCAAATCTGATATTCCAGTGAGAACAATGTAGGAGCAGGAGGTTGTATTCTTGATTAAGGCTGCCATGTACAACTTTTTAGAGAAATTACCCTCCTCCTACGTACTCAAAGGCTATTTTAAAATTGGATGATGTGACTCAGGTGAAGACATAGGTGACATGTTTATTAAATTTGTATGTGATACAAAGATGGGATAGCTAATAAGTTGGGTAATAGATACAGGACCCACAAAGAATGGGCCAGTTAGACAAGATGAGAATCAATAGGGATAAATGTAAAATTCTGTACTTGGGCTTAAAAAATCAACTTCCCAAACCCAAAATGGGGAAAAGAGAAATAGATAATATATCCTGTGAGGTGACTCTCTTTTTCAATGAACTTTAAGCTCAGGGTGAGTCATTAGTTTGCCAAGGCAGTCAAAAGCAGCAAATGCTCTGCTAGGCCTAACGTTCAGGCCTACAGAGATCTCCATAAATCCCCCTAGACTCAAGACTAGGTCTGGTGTATTATGTTTAGTTCTGGGTACCATACTGAGGAGAGACAGGTCAAAGCAGATCCAGATAAGGGTGACCAGGACAGTGAGGAGACTGCACAACTTGCCATGGGAAGAGCTACTGAAAGAAAGAGTGAATGAAAGGATAAATGAAGAAGTGAAGGAAGCTGCTAAGCCCAAAGCATCGTGCCATGCCCTAGGGATGCAAATAAGAAACAGCCCCTGATCTCAAGAAGCTCACATCCTAATGGAGCATGTATGAACAATACGGACATATAAAAGCACTGGAGATACAAAAAGAAGCAAAAGACAGAGTCCTTACCTTTAAGGAGATTAAAGTCTACGGGGGGAGACGGCATGCAAATAGATGTATACAAAGAAAAATGTACAGGATAAATGAGAGATAAGTAAGAAAAGGAAAACACTAGAATTAAGAGGGGTTGAGGAAGCTAGAAGGTGAGGTTTAAGTAGGGACTTAAAGAAAGCCAGAGGTCAGATACAGCAACAAAGCAGAGGGTCAGTTTCTTGAACGCCATTTCTACTGATAAAATGATAACACTTTTTCATTGTTGAGCCATTTGACAGGCCGAGGACCTTAGTGTCCAGAACTTTTCTGGGTCTTCAGAGGTATGACAGTAGATCCAGTAGCCTGGCTGTACCTCCACAGGGGCTGCTTCTCAGGATGATGGCTGTAGGACGGGACCTAGAAGCATGACTCTGCCCAAGGCTTTGGGGCTGTCTCCAAAATGGTGACCAGTTTGCCTTGCCCAGAACATGCTGCCTCTTGTCTCTGGCTGCTTCAGCTAAGCTGGCTTGCCTGCTCTCAGTGGCAGTCGGTTGGGGATGGACTCTCTCCACGAGTTACTTCCATGGATGAGGGCTATGAAGGCTGGGCTGGAAGCAGGACCAGTGGTCTGGGAGTTGCTGCCCCTCTGGCCAGCAGCCATTGGTAGCAACTGGCCAGCAGTTGTGGCTGGTAGTGATAAGGAAGGTGGGCCCCTTACCCAGAAGCCAAGCACAGAATACAAGCCCTGGGTTATTCACAATGCTCCTCATTCCCTGTCACAAGTGAAGCCAATTAGAGATGAGGATGTTGGGCCTTCTGTTACATCAGAGGTTGGGATCCATCTGGTTAGAAGTGAATCGGTAACATAGGTTCATTCATGCACTGCCTTCCATCATTGCACTGAGGTTTGCAAAGGGTTTTTCTTACACTGTCCCTGTGAGGTCGGAGCAAATACTTACAGTCTTTATTGGATCCAAAAGGACTCTCAGAGGTAAAGGATCACAGATTTAAATCTGGAAGAGGCAGAGCCGAGATTTCTCTGGCTCCAATTTCATGAACTTTCCACTGAACCTATTCAAACAAAGAAATCCCCAATCGCCAAGGCTGGCTTAAGGGAAAAGTCCTACCACTGAATCCTTAAAGGGAATTTTATTTGGATTATTTTCTCTTGAACTCTCCCAGTGCTTAATCACAATGCTTATTTCTGATCCTGGACTTTTCATGGGCTGTCCCAGCAATGATGACCACATTTCATTAGCCGGTGGCAAGGCTTGTTCATGCATTGACTGCATGGTTGTAGATGTCTATTCTTCATCCCATCAGCCACTTGCCTCTTTATCCAGTTAAATCCTGCCCTTTGCTTGTGAAGATTTCTTTTCAAACTTCTAATACTTCCAGTTGATCTGTCCCTTAGTCAAGGTGAACAACTCACATTAGCTCTGTGCCATTCATTAGAAATCCAGGGAAAGGAAATCCATCTCCATTGTTCTCTGGTTTTTATTGTTCTTACAAGGTCAACTAAATGAAAAGGGAGTGGGATGGGGGTCGGTCTTTCTACCAGTGAAACCTAGAATGTCAGAATTGGAAGAGATAACTTAGAACCTAGAATATGAGAACCAGAAGAGAACTTAGAACATAGCATGTCAGAACCACAAAAGAACTTAGAACCTAGAACATGAGAACTAGAAGAGAATTTACAATCTAGCATGTTAGAACCAGAAGAGAGCCAAGAACCTAGAATATGAGAACTAGAACTTAGAACCTAGCATGTCAGAATCAGAAGAGAGCTTAGACCCTAGAATATGAGAACTAGAAGAGAACTTAGAACCCAGCATGTCAGAGCCAGAAGAGAGATTAGAACCTAGAATACGAGAACTAGAAGAGAACTTAGAACCTAGCATGTCAGAACCAGAAGAGAGCTTAGAACCTAGAACAAACACCTAGACATGACTTTAGAACTGAACATTACAACTGGGAGGGACTTTTGATTATAAAATTCAGAATGTCAAGAGCTGGGAAGGACACTCAGTATATAGAACTCAGACTATTAGAACTAGCAGGTACCTTATAGCATTGAATATCAAAGTGAAATGGAGCTTTTGAAGCTAGACCTTAAGATTAGAATTGAAGAGGACCTTAAAACGTCAGAGCTAGCAAGGAACAGAGAATGTGGAATGTCAGAAACCCTGGATCTAGAAGAAGGCAGCTTGCCCCAAACCTCACAGGGCAGAGTTTAGACTAGAACCCCATTTCCTTCTGATTCCCAGGCTCCCCACATCTTATCCCAGGGTCTCTTTCAAGGAAGTCTTGCAATGCACCTGACTTCCCTCTTGCCCACTCGGCTGGCTTTTGTTTTTCTTCAGCAAGCTCTCCTTGATCAGAACCTAAACTCTTTACCCGTTCCAGTTCCATCTTTGTACTGCCCAAAACATTCTGCATGTATTTGTGGAAGATAAAGGAAGGAGCAGAAAAGGAAGGTTCATTTATTTATTCAATGATGAATTGTACCTTTTCGATGCCAGAACTACGCTATATGATGGGGACACAAAACCAAAACAAAATCAGCCCCTGTCCTCAAGGAGCTCATACTTGTACTTGAGAGAAGTTGGGGGGAAGGATGGAGCAAACCATGCATCAATCAGTCCCTACAAAGTAAATACAAACTGGTTCAGGGTAGGTAGAGGGCCCTGATAACCTGGTGAAAGGGGCACCAAGAAGTATGTCGGCCCGTCCGAGGGAGAGGGCTGGGGGCAGTGCCAGCCGAGCAGCCCCGTCATTTGAGAAACCCACAACCGTAACGCCATAACCTGGCCCCCTGGGCCAAGCATCGCTCTCCAAAGTGTGTACCCTCTGACTATAAACTAAGTCAGCCTCTCCTCTCCCCCTGGAATCACAAGTCTGTTTTCATTATAAACCTGTGAGCCACGCAGGCCCCTGAAGGCATGTAAACTAACTCCCTGGTCCAAGAGATTTTTAAATTTACCTTGTAAACTTGCCAGTCAGAGCTGACGGGAGAGATGGGCTGTCAGGAGGGCGGCTTTATAAAGGAGACTGGGATTCAGCTGCGATCAATCACAGGGCGGCAGCTTGCCAGCCAGAGCCAGGGAAGGGCCCGAGGAGGGGCCGGGGAGAGATGCTCCAGCCCGAGTTTGGGGCAGATGGTGGGAAGGGGACAGGGGGGATAAGACGAGGGGCCAATTAAGTGATGCAGATAAGTAAGGAGGGGGAACCTCAGGAGGGTCTGCTGGGGAGTGGGGAGAGCCCACCTGCTCGCTGTGTGACCTTATCTGGCCCTCTGTGACCTCCTCTGACTACAAACTAACTGCCCCTCATCTTCCCCTAGAATCCCAAGTCTGTTTGCATTTCATATATTTATTGAAGAGAGTTCCCTGGGAAGGAGAACTTCTCTGTCAAAGGATGCAGCTGAGTATGGGAGCTGGAAGGCTCCTCAGAGACCATCTCGTGCTGTGCACGAAGGGCTGGGGGCTTCCTAAATGTTAATGAAAGCAATTGTGGTCTTCTTCATAGAAGAAGAAACTGAAGGCCCCAGAGGCTGGGTGATGTGGCTGGCACTGGGTAGGAAGTAGCAGAGTCAGGGTTTGAACCTGGTCCTCTGGTCCTCATTCTGCCAGAGTCTGTACCAGACTCCTGAAGGCAGAGCCTGTTTGCTCATCTCCTCTGTCTCTCCCCTGAGAAAAGAGCCCAGGGCCTTAGCCAGGGTTCAGTACATGTTTGTTTAATGAATTATCATTAACAGAAGGTTCTAATGAGCCTGTATGTGGTCGGGAGGTGAGCAAGGAGAACTGAGCAGGTGAGGGGCCTGGGCATCCCTGACCTGGGATAATCGGTCCTTTCAGAATTGGGAATCACACTCGGAGTATCTTAGGAAGCCCTCCCGTCTACTCCTGATACGGCTGTTGTTCAGATATACAGCAATGTGTATTCAGCCACTGCAACTTAATTAGATTCAATTTGTTAACCTAAATTATTAAACACTGATTTGGAAAGAGTCTTCTGTCTGGTTCCACTGTTTGCTCAGAAAAGGGGTTTGGAATCACACCATAAAGATAGAGTGGGCCTGCTCTGGCCCCTCACCCCAGGGCATTTCAGCCCAGGTCTCTTCACTTAATCTTCGCCAGCCAGGCATTGATCTAAAAGCCAAGACACCTGGACTCTCTTCTTTTCTCCGGCACTAAATCATCGGGGCCATGGGCTTCAGCTCTCTAGCCCTCAGAGCCTTTGTTTTCCCAAAATGGGGGACAGAACAGAAAATCTCTGAGGTCTGCTCAGCTCTGAGATAGATAATGAGAAGATCTTTCCAGGACTTGTGTTCTAAGGCTCCTTCCATGGATTATATATTCTGGGTTCTAAGGCCCTCTCTAGTTCTGGCATTCTGGGTACTATGGCCCCCTGTGGTTCTGGCATTCTGGGGACTAAGGCCCCCTGTGGCTCTGGTATTCTGGGTACTATGGCCCTCTCTAGTTCTGACAAGGCCCCCTGTGGCTCTGGCTTTCTGGGTACTATGGCCCAGGTGGGAGGGGGCTCTGATCCCATGTAAGCACTCAGATGAGCAGAACCTCAGACATGAGACAGGTTTTATTTCACCCAGCAGAAAACACAAGGGCCTCAAGTCCTGTCTTTTCTAAGAGCCTCTGCAGCCTATAGGCTTCTGCCACACTTCCTCTATCTGGGTATCAGTCTGTCCACCTGTAAAATGGGACTGTTGAATGAGAGATTCTTCAGCTTCGTTCTCACTGTCCAGCATCTCAGCACTGGCTTTGGCCCAGCCTGCATGGACTTCTCTGCCCCGTCCTTATTGCCAACGAGGGTATGGCTGGCGACCTTCCTCTTCAGTGCTCATGCTCTCCTGCCATTGATCTTCCACCTACACTCATTGCCCTCCACTCAGTCCATCACAACTGGTTACCCAGGAAACCACATCTTCACAATTAGAAGCTGGTGACTTCAGAAAGGGGAATAAGCAGCTGGAACAGAACAAGATCTAGGAGCCAGCAGCCCATACTCCTGCACATACCCATCTCCTCAAAAGAACAAAAGGGAATCGGCGAATCCATCTAAGAAGATTTTCTTCTAGATCCTGCCTTTTTTCCCTCGATTTCCTCCAAGTTTTGGCAGCTCTTGGGCACTGTGGGAAGCTTGGCGGTCTCCAGAAGCTGATACGAAAATTAAAAATAAAGATCGACTTTCCACGAAGAAAATCTAGTCTGACAACACTAATCACTCAAACCAGGTTTGCTTAGCAGATTGCACATTTGTTTGTCTAAAAAGGGTGTGGAGCAGGGGAGGGGGAATTGCCATCTTGTCAAAGAGTTTGGGGAAATATGTTTGCCTTGGAGGAGTTGTCATTCCTGCAGAAGCTTCCCCCTCCCTGACTCTGGGTGAGGTTTTTCCCTTTTGGTGTTTTTGTCTTCTATATGAGTGTCCATCTTTCTAAACAGGGCATCCTTCAGACTGGGCCCATGGCTTTAGAAGTCTGTGAGATCTGCCCCTTGTGCATCTGCTGAGTCCTGTTTTGTTCAATTCAATTTAATTAATCAAGTCCCAATTAAGTGTTACCATGTATTCTGGGGAACTGGGGAACAAAGATCCTGGAAGGAACCTCAAAGGCCCCTTTGTCCAATCGCCTCATTTTTACAAGTAGGTAGAACCTTAGAACATGGAATGTCAGAGCTGGGAGTGAGAGCAAAGTGATTTTTCCCAAGGTCACCCAACTGGTCAGTATCAGAGGTCAGGTGTAAATGCAGGACCTCAGACTCCAGGACAACAAATGTGGTGTGGTTGTCAGTCGTATCTGATTCTTTGTAGCCCCATTTGGGGTTTTCTTGGCAAAGATACTGAAGTGCTTTGCCATTTTCTTTACCAGCTTATTTTACAGGTAAGGAAACTGAGGCAAATGGGGTTAAGTGACTTACCCAGGATATACAGTGGGTGGCTAAGGATGGATTTGAACTCTGGCCCTACCTAATTAGAGATGGAATTAGCACTGGACTGGGGACTTTTGAATATAGAATACAGAATTTTCAAATTGAAATCTTTTTTTATATCATCTTTCTTTCCAAATACATCCTTCCTCCATCCCCTATCCAAAGAACTACCCTTGTAACAGACAAAAAGAAGGGGAAAAAAAGCAATTCAATATCAACTGAGTATAATAGTATATATAATATTTCATCTCCATAGTCCCCCACTTCTGCAAAGAATAAAAAGAGGTACATTTTCTTATATTTTTTCCTGAATAATTGTGGTCATTTGGTCAAAACATCCTGGTCTTTGTCTTGCCACCAGACTTAGATAATTGGAGGACAGAGTGAGGTTGATGATTTTGTGCAGCTCTGATTCACTTAAATCCAATTCATCCAAATCATCCAATTCACCCTTGTGATGTCCTTGGTCCTTTCTTTTCTTTTTGCTGAAGCAATTGGGCTTAAGTGACTTGCCCAGGGTCACAGAGCTAGGAAGTGTTAAGTGTCTGAGACCAGATTTGAACTCAGGTTCTCCTGACTTCAGGGCTGGTGCTCTATCCACTGTGCCACCTAGCTGCCCCATCATTGGTCCTTTTCAAGAAATAAAAGAGTGAGCCTTAGAGGGAGATAAGAAGGGAAGGATCAGATGATGAGAGCAGACTGTTTTGTTACCTCCTCCAGGATCTCCAGGCAACTTGGGATGAGGCTTCATTAAATTGGGCTTTGTTTGTAAGTCCAGCACTTCAGGTAAAGGGGTGTTTGAAGCTAGGGAAGCAGTGAGCTGCCTAATGATAGAGTAATTAGAAAGCCCAACCTTGCAGGATCTGGAGAAATTGATTTTCTCGGTGCCATTTTTCCTAATGAGTCATGAATCTGTGTTTGCCATCCTATCCTGACTCTCCCTCCCCACTGAGAATGAGGGAGATGGCATCTTTCTGCTGTCATCCAGCCCAAGTTCCTGGGACCAGGGAGATGGAGAGGGGCAATAAGGAAGAGGAAGACTTCCATTTGGAAATGCCCTTGGTGAAAAAGGTCACCTCTTATTCCGGACTGTGGAAGGAGTGCATTTTCTGGCTGTGTCTGTGGACAGCTCCCAACTAGAGGGCTGGGGGATGAAATAAGGGATGGGAGGGCGGGAGAAGGCTTCTATGCACTTCAAAGAGAGTGCCAGCCAAACAGTTTATTGCCAGCAGAAAGACAATTCCTTGGTTGCTTTCTTTATAAGGAAAAAAAGGATAAATAAAAGCTTCCAATTAAAATGAAAACTTAATTGTTTTCACATACTGGCTTTCATGAGGCTTTAACTGAAATGAAAGGGAATTATGTAGGGAAAAAAAGCTATGGTGTACACAACAGGGGATAACTGTATGGTATATAATCTATGCCAGAGGGACAGCTACAGTGCACACGTTATGGGGAAGAATGAGGAATGGACAGTTAAAGTGGCATTTATTCCAAACAAATAGAAACTCTGTGGGAGAAGGGACTACTTCATCTTTGTCCCTGAATCCCCAGTGCCTATAGGGCACAATACCTGGCAAATAGTAAATGTTTTAATTGATGTGATTTGATCTTATTGATTGATACATCAGGGGAAACAGGGATTGTGTGTGGACTTAGTGTTCAGAACTCACACACTACTATACCTGGAAGGAATCTTAAAATAGAACAGAGAATGCCAGGACTAGAAAAGGTATAAGAATATAACATTTGGGGACTAGATGGGACTTAGAACATAGAACACACAATGTTACGTGGCCTCCTCATTCTACAGATGCATGCCATGTCCCAGACTCAATCTGAGCTCATTGTTGGAGGCTTTTCTCTAAAAATTTCCACTTGGTTTATACCCTCACAGGCTCTTAGGGAAGATGCTGTCTTGACTTCTAGTCACCTCAGGTCTTTTTTCTGTTCTTGGAGGAATGATGTTCCAGTCTCTGAGAACATCAGAATCAGGTTCCCAAATCCTGCAAGTTTTCAGACTAAGAAAACATCAAAAATAGGGAAGGTTTCCTTCAACTAAGAGAAAACAGAAAAAAAAAAACATATATCAGTCAATAACCATCAAGTCGTCTTCTTCTCTTTCCAATGGGTCTTTCTTTCTTAAGATCCATGGAATCCCCAGGCTTATGACATTAATCTGAATGGGGTACCCATGGAAGAGAAAAGCACCCAAGATTGATAGGGGATTAATCAACCCTTCTGGATGAGTCCTACCTTCCATAAAAATCTATGCAATGTTCCAGTCTTACAGTTCTATCCTAAGTTCCCCCAAACTCCCAAGCAAAGAGAAAGAACTTGAGATCAGTCAAGCAACCTCTTCCTCCCTAATGGTCTGACTTCCAGACATCACAGAGCTACCTTTGGTTTGAGAGCCATTCTTCCAAGAACAGAAAAAAAAAAACTTGAGGTCAAGTCAAGACAGCATCTTCCCTACGAGCCTGTAGAGTTAATCTTAATTTGTACTGTAGTCGAGAAAGAACCTTGAGCCCCACATTCTCCAAGACCTATATAGTCACAATCAACCTGTATCCCCCAGTAGAGAAAGAACCTCAGGCTTACTAGAAAGTTGATCTGCAGACCTGCATTGTCCATATAACTCACAGTACCAATAAAGGTGAGAGTCTATATTTATTCCACTTGCTGATGGCTTAATGACTCATGGCTCTAGTGTACTAGTTTCTTCAGCTCATGGTTTAAGCCAGGTTCTTCTACTTTGCCTAGGAAGTTCTGTAAGTCCATCATTGTTATATCCTAGACAGCCCAGGCTCAGCCCAGGAAGTCCTCTGCTTCTTCCCCCTGTTTGTTGCCATCTCTGGCGTCATGAAGTGGAAGGGAATGGGAAACAAGTCCACAATCCTTTCTGTCTGATCTCTCTCTTTTCTTCTCTTTTCTCTAATCTGTGGAGAGCCTTCTTTTCAAGGGTAAGCACTGGGCATGAATTTGGATCTTGGGACACAAAAGGATCATATGCTGTGCTGGTACTTACACTACACAGAGTCATACTCTCTGAGTCCCAGAGAAGGGAAGAATTATTCAATATCATACATTTTCTGAGAAGTAAAAGATCTATGTGTGCACCATCCAGGGAGCACGAGGAGGGAAAGGGGAGTAAACATTATCTAGCATGTTTACGATGGGAAGAATCTCAAGGGAATGGATTGGACTAGATCATAGGTTCTTAATCTTTTTGTTCTGTCCTATATCCCTTTGGCAGTCTGGCAAAGCCCTTCTTAGAAAATTGTTGTTAATGTATAAAATAAAATACATAGGATTATACAGAAAACTCATTACAGTGAAATGCGGTTATCAAATTTTAAAAAACTGGAAGAAATGTTAATTATCACTCAATCTATAATATAAATGACAATTCTATCTAAATTAATTTACTTATTCAATGTCATACCAATTAAATACCAAAGGATTACTTTATAGAGCTAGAAAAATATAATTACAAATTCCATCTAGAAGAACAAAAAGTCAAGAATCTCAAGGGAATTTATGAAAAAGAGGGGGTAGGGAGAGAAATGGGCCTAGGAACATCAGATCTCAAACTATTCTACAAAGTAGTAATTCTAGAAAGCCAAAATAATTTGGTACTGGTTAAGAAATATAGAACATATTAGGTTCACAAAATGAAGAAGCATAAACCCAAAGATCCCAGCTATTGGAGCAAAAATTCACTATTAGACAAAAACCATTAGGAAAACTGGAAAGCAGTTAGGCAAAAACTAGATTTAGACCAGTATCTCACACTATATATCAAGATAGACTTCAAGTGAATACATGATTTAAATCATTTACAACATGAACATCATAAACAAATTAGAGAGCAGATCTATGGCTAGAGTCAGAATTAACAAGAGTTTTAGGATGGATCATAGAAGTAGACAATTTTGATTACATAAAATTTTAAAGGTTATACAGCTAGAATTAGAAGAAAATGGATAAATGGGAGAAGGGAATCTTCATAATATGTTTCTCTGAGAAAGGTCTCACTTTAAGATCTATAAAGAATTGATTCAAATTTGTAAGAATAAGATCCTTTCCCCAATTGATAAAGAGTCAAAGGAGTATAACAGGCAGTTTTCAGAGAAAGAAATCCAAGTTAATAGATACCACTAAAACTAAAGTAATGAAAATTAAAACAATTTTTAAATACAAACTCACACTCATTAGATTAGCAAAGCCAAACAATAAAAGGAAAATGCCAAATGCCGGAAGAACTATGAGGAAACAAGTATGTTAATGTGTTGTTGGTCAAACTGTTTTACTAGTGCAGCCATTCTGGAAAGCAATTTGGAACTATGACTCCAAAATTATTGAATTGTGCATTATCTTCGACTCAGGGATACCACCCACTAGGTCTATGCTCCAAAAAGATTAAAGAAAAAGGAAAAAGACTCACGTAGCAATATTTATATCAGCTCTGTTTGCAGTGACAGACACTGAGGAAATACCCATCAATTGGGTAAAGACTGAATAATTAATAGTATATGAATATAACATACTTTCATTATAAGAAAAGAAAGGAATGGTTTCAGAGAAATCTAGAAAGACTAGTATGAACTGATACAGAGTGCAGTGAGTAGAACCAGGAGAACAGTTTACACAAGAGAACAATTTGCACAATAACAATATTGTAAAGACAATAAATTTGAAAGTCTTAAGAACTCTGATCAACGCAGTGACTAACCATGATTCTAGAGGACTTATCATGAAACAGGCCTCCTGACCTGAAAGAGAGATGGTAGATTCAGAGCACAGATTGAGACATATATTTTTTGGATATGGATAATGCAAAAATTTGTTTTGCTTGACTATGCACATATGTAACAAAATTTTTTTTTTGCTTTCTCAATGGAAGAAGAGGAATCATTAGGGAAAAAATTCATTAAAAATATTCTCCAGTTTAAGAAGAGATGAGATAGTATTTAAGGTCCCCCTTATCTCCAAATCCCCCAAATATTTGGTAAAAGAAGGCTTCATAGGGGAAGTTAGTGAATCCAACTGGACTGTAGTCCTAGAGCACATGAACATCTGCCCCATAGCCTAATCTTGCTTCCATATCCTTCTCTAATTGGTCTCCAACCTATCTTACTTCCTGATTTCCCCTTTTCTGAATCTGATGCTCTGGTCAGACTAATTTATTCATTCACTCATGAACATGACTTGTGTTATCCTACTTTGCTTATGAATTTTCTGCTACCTGAATTCCACCACATCCTTCTCACCCCTCATGACTCCAATCTGGCTCACATTGTACTTCTTGAAGCCTTCCAAGATCACCTGCAGCTGAAGCTAGGATGATGGCCATATGTGTAGAGTTCAGGGGACAGATGCAGGAGACATGAGAGTAAGGATGACTCACTTCATTAGACAACTACATGGATACGTGGGGTGAAAAAGAGTGAGCAGAGGAAAATGACATTGTTCTCATGGGTGAATGGAAGGAGGGAGCTTCTGTAGATGTAAGAAAGCTCAGAAAAGGTACAGCTTTGAGAAAAATGATCTTGAGTCCTGTTTTCTATGTGTTGAGTTAAAGTTGCTTACAGGACATTCAGTTTAATTAATTGGAAATACAAGGCCAGAGTTCAGATGAGATATTAGTGCTGGAACTATAGATCTGGGACAATCTGCAAGGAGATGATCATTGAACCTGTGAAAAGAAGAAAACTAACAGTTATTTGTCTGTTTCTTGCTTACTCTGTGACAAGCAGCATGCTAGGCTCTAGAAATACAAATAGAAAGAAAAAGAAGAGACAATCCCTTCCCTCAAGGAGTTTACATTCTAACAGAAGAAAGGCAAAATACAAAAGGCAGACTGCAAGGGGAAGCCATAAAGCAACTAGGTTGCACATTGGATATAGCACCGGACTTAGAGTCAGTAAAACCTGATTTCAAATTCAGTCTCAGATACTTCCTAGCTGTGTGACCCTGAGCAAGTCACTTAACCCTGTCTGCCTCAGTTTCCTCATCTGTACAATGAACTGGAAAAGAAAACAGCAAACCATTCCATCTTTTCCAAGAAAATCTGAAATGGAGTCATGAAGAACCAGACACAACAGAAAACAGTTTGAACAAGTAATTATTGCTCTTCTTTTCTCTGCCTTTCCAAAAAAGTCAGAGGTCCTGGTTTCAAATGAAAGTTCTATCCATCTGTGTGACCTCAGGCAAAATCATTTTAACTTTCGGTCTCAATTTCCTTATCTGTCAAGTGAAGGGATTGGACTAAATAGCTCTCAAAGTCTCTTTCAGCACTAGTTCTGGGATCTGATAATTATTTTTTTAATGCATTTTATTAAAGCTTTTTAAGTGCAAAATATATGTATGGGTAATTCTTCAACAATGACTCTTACAAAGCTTTCTGTTATGAATTTTTCCCCCTAGTCCCCACCCCTCCCCTAGATGGCAGGTAGTCCACTACATGTTGATTTTGTTAAAATATTTGACAAATCAAATATATGTATGCATATTTCCACACTTATCTGATAATTATTTATTCCTTCATTAACTAGTTCAGTCATTCACTCATTCATCCATTTATTCATTGAACAAGTCCATATATTCATTCACCAAATTTTTGCTAAGCACTTAACATGTGGAAAGCTTCATACTAGAGAAATACTAGAGGGATTCAAAGCTTTTTATTTTCTGGGTAATTTCTCTTCTCTCAGGATAAGACCTGACATCCTAGGACCCGAATCAGATTTCTTTGCAGATTTGCCCTACCTTACAACTCACATGGGCGATCAAAGAGACTCATTGACTTTTATTTAAAAAAAAAAAACACTCTAAATTAGCACAGATCCATAGGCCCAAGACAGGAAAGGGATGAATCCAAAGTAGAAAGAGCCTCCTCTGCTACCTCCTTGTCCATCCTTATCATTTCAGTAAGTCTTAGTTTTCCCATGAAGATGGTTGGATGCAATGACCTATTGGGTCTCCCCACATCTACAAAGGCTGATTAGATTAATAATAATAATCATTCACATCTCCTTATCGCTTTATGGTTCGCAAGGTGCTTTTATCATAAAATCATAAATCTAGAACAAGAAGGGAACTCAGAAGCAGCCCCCTCCTTTTGTAAATGAAGAGACAGAAGGCCTGAGAGTTCAAGCAGCTTACCCAAGATGACCCATATAGGAAGCTGCCTTATACCAGCCCTTAGAAGTGAACAGTACAACCCCATTTTACAGAGGTGAACATGCAGGTGAAGAGAAATAAAGCTGCCTTCTCAGGTTCACACAGCTAGGGAGTGTCTGAAGCTGGATTTGAACTCAGATCTCTTGGCTCCAATCCCATCTTTCCTCCCATTGTAAAGTGCCAAGACCTATGGGAAAATAAAGCCACCAGTAACAATCCTTTATTTGTCTCAGAAGAGTGACCCCATTCCTCTTCATCCCCATATTGCCACAATCCCACCCAGTCCTGGAACCATAGCACATGGAAAGAGTAAATAAAACGTCTATGTTTATGATGATCAATTCTGACGGACATGGCTCTCTGCAACAAAGAATTGTCTCAAACCAGTTCCAATTGTTCACTGAAGAAAACTATATACACCCTGAGAGAGGGATATGAAATATGAACCACAACGTAACATTTTCATGATCTCTATTGACATTTGCTTGCATTGTGTTGCCTTTCTCTGATTTTCTTTTTTTCTTGTAGATAGGATTTTTCTTGCACAACTTGTCAAGTATTTCAATATTATTAACATGTAGTGGACTTCCTGCCATCTAGGGGAGGGGAGGGGACTGGGGGTAAAATTTGTAATGCAAAGCTTTGTAAAGATCAATGCTGGGGAACTACCCATACATATGTTATACAAATAAAAAGCTTTAATAAAAAAAAAGGTCTATGTTTAGATAAACTGATGGGGAGCTGGAAAGCTGATAGTGATAGAATTTACAGCTAGAAAAGGTCTCTGAGCTTGCTCATCTGGTCTGGAGACGATTAACATTTTGTGACTCATGTGCCAGTCTGATATAGTCTATGGACCCCCTCTCAGAATGCATAAAATAAAATCCAAAGGAAACTAAATTATATTGAAATACAATGATTATTTTTTTAATTAAGAACCTCTTAACCAAACCAATTCTCTAATTTACATAAAAGTAAACCGAGGACTGGAGAGGTTCCAGGAATTCTAGCTTTTGAGTTGAGAGATACCTTGGTGACCACCTAATCTTCCTTGGACAGTGACTTTTTAGGGTGTTCACTGACCCAGTGCTGGTGAGTGGAGAGAAGGAATGACAGGAGTTAGATGACTCCCAATAGTTCTTTTCTAACTGCTCCAGAATCCACCCCATGAGCTGCAAGCCAGCTTTGGTGAGAGGGTGGCTGAGTCGTGGCCATCCATCCATCCCTCTCCAATCATCCAAACATGGGTGCAGCACGATTTTTCCTTTTTAAAAGAAAGTGGCAATAAAACCCTTATTGGCCCGCCATAGTCTCGCAAGGGGCTTTTTTTCAACACCACATAACATGTTCGTGAGTTTTCGTCCATTTTCTGGTCTCTTGTTTCTCCTGTGCTTTGTCCTCTGCCAAATGCATGTGTTTCTATGGCAACAGGACAGAGGGCAGAAGCATCCTCACTGAGGGGCTGGGGCTCTCTTAATGCATCCCTGCAAGGTACCACAGGCCTGGGGGCTCTGGTCAGAGAGAAATTAGGCCACAAAACAAGTGAAATCTGCCAGTGACAGCTGTGCTGCTCACAGAATCACTGTGGGTGCTCAAACAGAATAAAACTCCATTTCTTCTGGAATAGTCTTTAATATGAAATAATAAAATAGCCTGTAACACGGATTTATCATAACAGATTCAGAATGGCCATGTTTCCAAGCCCCAGAACGGCAGCATTTGAAGGAACTCCAGAGACTATCTAATCTAACCAACTGGGCTAAGATCCCCATCTGCATCCTCTTTGAGCTAATGGTCTTTGTCTCTGTCTTGAAGACAAAGTGATGGGGAGCTTGCTACTTTATGAAGCAGCCTCTTCCAATCTGGGACAGCTCCAATTGTCAGGGGATTCGTTTTTCCCCCTTGACATCCAATCGAAACCTGCCTGTTCCCACATCACTCCTTACAGATCCCCAAGTTAAGAACCCCTGACCCAGGGATTAAGATCCCCCAGGTTAAGAACCCCCTCATTTTATATGAAAAAGAAATCAGAAGGGTTTTGTGGCCAACAAATTTGTGGCTCTTCTGTGGCCCAAAAGGACAAAGCTAATCCATCTTCCTCATAATGGCCCTATGAAGACTTGGAGCCGGTAATTCTCTGCTCTTCTGGCAGCTGAGCATAGAAGAAAGGATGCTGTATTCATGAGGGAAGACTTTGTCTTCCACTTGAAGATGGTGATCATATGTTCTATAAATTCTCTGTTCCTAAGGCAGCTGAGCAGAGAAGAAAGGGAGCTGGATTCCAAGTTAGAAAGGCTGGAGATTGAGTCCTTCCCCAGATACTAGACCAACTGATTAATCGTCTTCATATTCAATTTCTTTGTCTGTAAAATGGGATAATAATTACACTTACTTCACAAGAGTCTTGTGTATATCCAGTGAGATAATGTATATAAAGCCTACCACAATCCTTGGAATGTTACATCAATGGTATCTGTCATCTCCTCCTCCTCTTCCTCTTCCTCCTCCTCCTCCTCATCATCACTCTAGTTTTGCATTCACTCAAGCTTTTCTTATACTTGGAACATGCTCCTCAACTCTGAGGCTGGAGGGTGTTTTTGCCTTTTTTTGAATTCCCAAAACTTACCACAGTACCTGGCAATGAGAACTTAATAAATGCCTGTTGGCTGACTGTTCAGGGAAACATCTAGAGCCCCCCACAGTTGTGTTTGGAGACAGGAGGGTCTAGCCATCTTTAATTAAGCAGCAAACGTGCACCCAGCCCCTTCTGGGTAACTAGAAGTTCTCATTGTATGAATCTAAGGAAGGAAGTGAGAGCTGGACCCTCAAGAAGCTTATAATCAGGAGAGGGATGGGACATACACACACACACACACACACACACACACCTTGGACAGGGCAAAACAGTATACAGTGAAGCATCAGTTTCCTTAGGGAAACCTGTGAGTTCAATAAATGCAGACATCACTTTGTGCAAAGATATTAAAAGAGAAAGCTTTTTGGAGGAGTGAGATTTGATTAAACAGGGAAAGGAGAAGGGCTTGCCAAGGACCTCATCATTATTGCCAGACTCCACACTGAATTGAATTCAGCAGGTATTCTTTAGGTATTTGCCATGAATTAGCAGTCAGTTATTCAGTCCATATGCATTTATTAAGTGCCTACTGTGTGCATGGCATGGGTGCAAAGTATTAAATCTAGGATCCTCAAGCCAATGATACCTTATTAATCAATCAACCAATCAATTACCAAGCACTACTACAAGCCAGAAACAGTATTTTGTTGGGGCAGCTAGGTGGTGCAGTGGATAGAGCACCAACCCTTACATCAGGAGGACCAGAGTTCAAATCTGGTCTCAGACACTTAATGTTTCCTAGCTGTGTGACACTAGGCAAGTCACTTAACCCCAATTGCCTCAGAACAAAAGAACTTTTGTTAATAAAAACAAAAGATAGTGTCTACCCTCAAGGACTTTACAATCTTGGTATAAGTAGCATGTGGGTTTACTTTATATCTATATGATTCATTAAAGTTCACAAAGCAGTTTAGTCTTTATTATCTCATTTACTTCTCATAGAACTTCTGAGATCTTTTTATTATCATATATTTATATATTAATCTGATAATGTATTTAATACTTGACAATTTGCAATCACTTGAAATTTGGTTGGTATTGGTTTTGGTATTGGTTGGTATCATTTCCTTTATATGACATTGGTTTGGCTAAGGTCACCAGTTTATAAGTGTCACAGCTTCCAACTCCTCCTTCTTCTAGAGAATGAGTTCCCACCTTCTAATAATGCTCATTAGAGTACAGAAGATAAAATAGAAACTGATGGACATTGGGACCTAGATGTATGGGAGAGAGACCCAAGCAGAGAGGGAACCTCTTATCATTTAATTCATTATTTCCCACCCCTTGCCATCCTCTTGCCATCATATTGTTCAATAGTGTTTCACTCATGCCCAACTCTTCTTAACTCTATTTATGGTTTTCTTGGCAAAGATACTGGAATGCTTGGCCGTTTCCTTTTACAGATGAGGAAACTGAGGTAAATAGAGTGAAGTGACTTGCTCAGGATCACACAGCGAGGAAGTGTCTGAGCCTGGATTTGAACTCAGCAAGAGGTTTCCAGATTCCAAAACCAGGGTTCTGTCCACTTTACCACCTGGCTGCCTTCACAGTCCTGTCCAGTGTCAGTCATCCTGAAATCCCCAAATCTCCAGGCCCACTGCTCGTCCATCGCACCCCTAGTAGGCCAGATGAAGAAACTGGTTATAATCTAGACATTATAAGTGACTAAGACAGGACTTTTTGGGGGAGGTGATTGGGGTTAAGTGACTTGCCCAAAGTCACACAGCTAGGAAATGTTAAGTGTCTAAGATCAAATTTGAACTTGGGTCCTCCTGACTCCAGGGCTGGTGCTCTATCCACAGTGCCATCTGACTGCCCCTAACTCAGGATTTAAGTTCAGTTCTTCCTCGCCTCATCTGAGGAGCTTCCTAGCTGCCCTTGCCCTACAATCTATTAGCAACCAGCACTTATTAAACACTTACTGGGGGTGTGGACCTCAGGCGAACCTCCCTCCCTCTGGCTTCCAATTTTGCCTTATCTGTTAAATTACAGAGAGATTGAATGAGGTGATTTCTGTGTTTCCTTCCCACTCTAAATTCTCTGAGGAATGGTTAGAAAACTGGAATCAGGGGAAATAAAATAAGACAAAATGGCTACGGGAGGCCTCAGCTCTGGTTTCCTGCGGCTGCCATGTTGCTGCAAATTCTCTGTCTAGGGACAGGTCCTGCAGCTTCTTTCTCCATAAGAGTTGAGGACATTTTCTAAGTCCAGCCCTCCTGTCAGCTTGGTTTTCAGTGTTTTCTTTGAGCCTAGAAGGACAATTCCATGAGGGATAAAAGGGAGTGTGTAGGCTGGAGTCGTGAGAGTGTGTGTGTGAGTGTGTGGAGAGCAAGAGGGGCTGAATTCTTGTGCACGGCCTGCCCTGTGCTCCTGAGCTGTGGAGATAAATGCAGTATTGAGCTGCCAGGGCTCGGTATATGAATTATACATCGGAACATATCACAGCGCTTCTCCCCAACAACTCACCACATGACAGTTGGCTTTAATGAGGGGTCAGACAGCTGGATCCTCACTTAATACTCTGGAAATCTACCCCCTCTTTGTCCATCTAGCAGAAGGAAATTGCCAGACATCAAAAGAGCCCCAAGACCCTCTGGGAGGGAGCAACTCTTTAAAAATAGATATAATGGGGAGGAGGAAACAACCGGACAGCGCTTTCACTCCAATTATTACAAAAGGTTGTGCAACACACAAGCCTTTTAACCTGTCAGCCCTCAGGCCAGAGACAGACCCTCTGCCGAGTTTGTTAGAAGGGGCTTAGCCAAGGCAAGCACAAGCATAGAGCTCAAAGATCAGAGGTTTAGAGCTGAAAGGAACCTTGCCATACACCAAGGCTGACACCCACAGCGTTTTGCAGATGAGGAAATCGAGGCACAGGCTGGGCTGAGTGATTCACCCAGAATTTGAACCTGGGTCCTTTACATCCAAGATTTTCTTAAATCAAGGGCTAAGGGTGGTCCTGCTCAAGGAAAAATCACCCATCCAATTCCAATGATTGATTGATCAATCAATCAGTAAGATGGCTTCTCCAGGATCATTTAGCTAGTAAGTGGCTGTGAAAAAATTCAAATTGAGGTCTTCAGGACTCCAAATGCAAATCTGTGTATGTGCCTCTGGATCTCTGCTTTTTCTCTTTCACATATACATATATGTTTGCATACATATAATATGTGTTTTCTGTGTATGTGCATATATTATTTAGGTAAGGTTGTTGTTCACTCATTTCA
>JAJPUD010015572.1:20024-36917 GCA_023553655.1 Myrmecobius fasciatus | reverse complement strand
ACATTCACCATTGCAAAACCTTGTGTTCCAAATTTTTCTCCCTCCCTCACCCCCACCTCCTCCCCTAGGCAGGAAGTAATTCAATATAGGATAAACTTGTGCAATTCTTCTATACATATTGATTAAAAGGAACAAAATGAGAAACAAAAAAAAAAATAACAGCAAATAACAACAGCAACAAAGGTGAAAATACTATGTTGTGATCACATTCGGCCCCCACAGTCGTCTCTCTGGATGCAGAGGACTCTCTCTATCACAAGTCTATTGGAATTGGTCTGAATCACCTCACTGTTGAAAAGAGCCATGGCTATCAGAATTGATCGTCATATATTCTTTTTTTTTTATAAAGCTTTTTATTTACAAAACATATGATTGACCTTTCAACATTGACCTTTGCAAAAAAAACTTTTTTTTCCCCAAGCTTTTCCTTTCCTTCCCCCCATCCCCCACCCCTAGATGACAGGTAATCTAATACATGCTAGATAGGATAAATTATATGACAAATACAATACATGTATACATATCTATACAGTTATCTTACTGCACAAGAAACATCAGATCTAGAAAGAGAAGAAGAAAAAAACAACCTAAGAAGGAAAACAAAATGCATGGATATATTCACAGAAAGCGTTAAAATGCTGTGTTGTGGTTCACACTCAGTTCCCACAGGCCTCTCTCTGGATGTATATGACTATCTCCATCGCAGCACAACTGGTTTGAATCACATCATTGTTGAAGAGAACCATGTCCATCAAAATTGATCATCGTATAGTCTTGTTGCTGTGTATAATGTTCTCCTGGTTCTGCTGATTTCACTCAGCATCAGTTCATGCAACTCTCTCCAGGCCTCTCTGAAATCCTCCTGTTGGTCATTTCTTACAGAACAATAATATTCCATAACATTCATATACCATAATTTATTCAGCCATTCTCCAATTCATGGGCATCTTTTCAATTTCCAGTTTCTTGCCACTACAAAATGGGCTGCCACAAACATTTTTGCACATGTGGGTCCCTTTACCTCCTTTAAAATCTCTTTGGGATATAAGCCCAGTAGAAACACTGCTGGGTCAAAGGGTATGCACAGTTTGATAACTTTTTGAGCATAGCTCCAAATTGCTCTCCAGAATGGTTGGATCTGTTCACAGTTCCACCAACAATGTATCAGTGTCCCAGTTTTCCCACATCCCCTCCAACAGTTATCATTATCATTTCCTGTCATTTTAGCCAATCTGACAGGTGTGTAGTGGTATCTCAGAGTTGTCTTAATTTGCATTTCTCTGATCAATAGTGATTTGGAGCACCTTTTCATGTGACCGGAAATAGTTTCAATTTTTTCGTCTGAAAATTGTCTGTTCATATCTTTTCACCATTTGTCAATTGGAGAATGGCTTGAATTCTTATATATTTGAGTCAATTCTCTATATATTTTAGAAATGAGGCCTTTATCAGAACCTTTGGATGTAAAAATATTTTCCCAGTTTACTGCTACCCTTCTAATCTTGTCTGCATTCATTTTGTTTGTACAAAAACTTTTTAACTTGATATAGTCAAACTTATCTATTTTGTGATTAATGATGACCTCTAGTTCTTCTTTGGTCACAAATTCCTTCCCCCTCCACAGGTCTGAGAGGTAAACCATCCTACATTGTTCTAATTTGTTTATAATATCATTCTTTATGCCTAGATCATGAATCCATTTTGACCTTATCTTAGTATATGGTGTTAGATGTGGGTCAATGCCTAATTTCTTCCACACTAGTTTCCAATTATCCCAGCAGTTTTTGTCAAATACTGAGTTTTTATCGCAAAAACTGGGGTGTTTGGGTTTATCAAACACTAGATTACAATTGTCATTGAGTATTTTGTTCTGTGAACCTAACCTATTCCACTGATCCACTACTCTATTTCTTATCTAATACCAAATGGTTTTGGTGACCACTGCTTTATAATATAGTTTTAGATCTGGTGCAGCTAGGCCACCCTCATTTGCATTTTTTTTATTAATTCCCTTGAAATTCTTGACCTCTTGTTTTTCCAGATGAATTTTGTTGTTATTTTTTCTAGTTCAGTTAAATAATCTCTTGGGAGTTTGATTGGTATAGCACTAAATAGATAGATTAGTTTAGGTAGTATTGCCATCTTTATTATATTCGCTCGACCTATCCAAGAGCACTTGATGTTTTTCCAATTGTTTAGATCTGCCTTTATTTGTGTGGAGAGTGTTTTGTAGTTTTGCTCATATAGATCCTGACTTTCCCTTGGCAGATATATTCCCAAATATTTTATACTATCGATATTATTTTGAATGGAATTTCTCTTTGTATCTCTTGCTGTTTCAATTCTTTCTTGAGATCTACATATTCGCTTTAGTTTTGGAGCTATTTTCCGTTACTCTTTGGGGCAAAAGCTTTTTTGATTAAGTGTCTTTCTCTGAAGATGAACTCTTCTTTCCTTTTCCCATATTATATTTCAATGTTGGGGTTCTTCCTTGCATGTGCTTTAAAAAAATTTACTGTTAAGCACCTCTAATTGTGGTGTGTGTGGGAGGGGTTGATTCCTCAAGGTTCCCTTCAACATTGTCCTCTGACCGGAAACCTCAAACCAAGAGCTTCCCCTCTTGTAAATACAAACAACCAGCAGCATCTGTGGCCCACTGCCTCTGTACTGTGGAGCTTTTCCTTCTCACCAGGACCACTTCCTGGGTTCTCAGCGGTACAGCTGGACCCGACTGCCATCGTGATTAGCCCCAGCTTCACTCAGGCCTTCTGGACTCAGAACTCAACTTGACAGAGAGACGGACAGTTTGGGAAATTAAAGTCTTTGTGGTTCCTGCTGAGGCTGCACCCACTCCCAGCTAGGCGTGGGTGGGGTGGGGGGTGAGGGGGTCCCCACTTCCTGTTTCTGTGGATTTATCCTGGAGCTATTGTCACGTCAGACAGGTTCATCCTCAGGCCAATGGCTTTCTTCACTTATTTTTGTGTCTGAAGGACCCCTGTGCTACTCTAAGTCTTTGATTTAAAAGTCTTTATTTGGAAGAGGGCGGAGCAGGTCTGTTTCACACTAGCAGGGGATCCGCCACTTGCCACACTCAAGAGCCAGATCGCATTTAGATATTAGATATTAGCAATGAGTTTACAGAAAATCATCCCCAGGATTGTACACTATGACCAAGTAGGATTTATATCGGGAATGCAGGGCTGGTTCAATATTAGGAAAACTATCAGCATAATCAACTATATTAATAATCTAACAAAAATGTATGATTATTTCAATAGATGCAGAAAGCTTTTGATAAAATCCAACACCCATTCCTATTAAAAACACTAGAGAGTATAGGAATAAATGGGCTTTTCCTTAAAATGATTAGTAGCATTTACTTAAAACCATCAGCAAACATCCTATGTAATGGAGACAAACTAGAATCATTCCCAATAAGTTCAGGAGTGAAACAAGGCTGCCCACTGTCACCATTATTATTAATATTGTCTTAGAAATGTTAGCTTTGGCAATAAGAGAAGAAAAAGAGACAAAAGGAATTAGAGTAGGTAATGAAGAAACCAAATTATCACTCTTTGCAGATGACATGATGGTATACTTAGAGAACCCCAGAGACTCGACTAAAAAACTACTAGAAACAATTCACAACTTTAGCAAAGTTGCAGGATTCAAAATAAATCCACATAAATTAGCAACAATTTTATATATTACTAACAAAGTTCAGTAGCAAGAGATACAAAAAGAAATTCCATTCCAAATAGCAGATGATAGGATAAAATATTTGGGAATCTATCTGCCGAGGAAAAGTCAGCAGCTATATGAACTAAACTACAAAACATTTTCCACACAAATAAAGTCAGACCTAGTCAATTGGAAAAACATCAAGTGCTCATGAGTAGGCCAAGCAAATATAATAAAAATGACAATACTACCCAAACTAATTTACTTATTTAGTACCATACCAATCAATCTCCCAAGAAATTATTTTACAGATCTAGGAAAAATAGTAGCAAAGTTTATCTGGAAGCACAAAAGGTCAAGAATTTCAAGGGAATTAATGAAAAAAGGCAGATGAAGGTGCCCTTGCTGTACCAGATCTAAAACTATATTATAAAGCAGCGTTCATCAAAACCATTTGGTACTGGCTAAGTTTGAATAATTTTTAAAAAGAAGAGTTAAATTCAGCATAGACTAACTCATTTGTGATTACTTCTTGAAATGGAAATAAGATTGTAGTGGAAGGTATAAGAAAATGTCTCTAGAGATGGAATAAATGTATGTCTTTACTTGACCTTTTTCAAGGATACATATGTGACATTTCCCATAATATATTACATATACATATTACATAATTTCCCATAATACATTACATATACATATTACATAATATATTACTCTATATGGATCTCCTCAAAAACCGGTCTTGAACATATTCATTTTAATGTCTCCCATTTTGCCTCGCACACAGCCATGAAGGTTTTGGGTTCTTAAATGTATATTACATGAATAGTTGAAAGACTTATTTAGTTACACTAAATTTCCATTTGATTGAATATCATAAGGACATTCCACTATACAGTATTTTTCTGTCATGACCAGTAGATAAGTAATTAAGAAAATTTTCATTTATGTAGACTTAAAACTTACAAAAAATAAGCAAATATTCATTAAGTTCTTAAAATGATATGGTACCACAGTCCCTAGATTATTCTTAGATAATGTCATGACATGGTTAATGTATGCAGGATAAAAAAAAAATGGACTTTATAAAGTAGAGTCCATACTTTGGGTTAGTTTATGACTACATCCAAAGGCAAGTTGGGTCTTAACCACTACTGATTTGAAGGAATCTTAAAAAAAGAATCGAAATGAAACCTGAAATTCACACAAAACTAAGAGATAGGTAAGTACCCTAATCATGTCATATGGGCGAGTGTTCTTAAAGGCATGATAATTTGTATTTCTTAATGATTTAGATGTATAAAATTCATATAGATGTATCCTTTTATACACACATGTACATGTATTGTGTGCATGTGTTTTTGTGTGTATTTCCATATACATGCACATATATGTATGTGTTAATATTTTGAGGTAGAGATATGTATTAACATACCTTTTTTTTAGGTGATGAGGAGGCGAGAAGGAAAAGCTCCACAGTTCAGAGGCAGTGGGCCACAGATGCTGCTGGCTGTTTGTATTTACTGGAGGGGGAGCTCTTGGTTTAAGGTTTCTGGTCAGAGGGCCATGTTGAAGGGAACCTTGAGGAATCAACCCCTCCCACACACACCACAATTAGAGGTGCTTAACAGTAATTTTTTTTAAAGCACATGCAAGGAAGAACCCCAACATTGAAATATAATATGGGAAAAGGAAAGAAGAGTTCATCTTCAGAGAAAGACACTTAATCAAATAAGCTTTTGCCCCAAAGAGTAACGGAATGGGTGTTGGATTTAATCAAATGCTTATTCTGTATCTTTTGAAATAATCATATTATTTTTGTTAGTTTGGTTATTGATATAGTTGATTATGCTAATAATTTTCCTAATATTGAACCAGCCCTGAATTCCTGGTATAAATCATACTTGGTCATAGTGTATTATCCTGGGAATAACTTTCTGTAATCTCTTTGTTAATATTTTATTTATGATTTTTGCATCAATATTCATTAGGGAAATTGGTCTGTAGTTTTCTCTTTTTTTTGTTTTCATACTACCTGGCTTAAGCTATCAGCACCATATCTATGTCATAAAAGGAATTTGACAGGAATCCTTCTTTCCCTATTTTTTCCAATAGTTTATATAGTATTGGAATTAATTGTTCTTTGAATGCTGGGTAGAATTCCCATGTAAATCCATGTGGCCCTGTAGATTTTTTCTTAGGCTTATTCTATTTTTTTTTCCTGAAATGGAACCATTTTAATAATTTATTTTCTCTTCTATTAACCAGGGCAATCTATATTTTTGTAGATATTCCTCCATTTCACTTAGATTATTAAATTTATTGTCATATACTTGGGCAAAATAACTCCTAAGTATAGCTCTAACTTCCTATTCCTTGGTGAAAGTTCTCCATTTTCATATTTGTGACTAACAATTTTATTTCCTTCTTTCCTTTTTCCAATCAAATTAACTATTAATTTATCTATTTTATTGGCTTTTTCATAAAACCAACTCAGTTTTATTTATTAATTCAATAGTTTTTTATCTTAAATTTTATTAACTTTCCCTTTAATTTTCAGAATTTCAAATTTGATATTCAATTGAAGTGTTTTGATTTGTTTTTTCTAGCTTTTTTAGTTGTAAGTTCAACTCATTGATCTCTTTATTTTATAGAAGTAAGCATCTAGAGACAAAAAAAATTCCTTTTTATAACTGCTTTGGCTGCATCCCAAAATTTTTTGTATGTTGTCTCATTATTGTCATTCTCTTGATTGAAGTTTTTGATTATGTCTATGCCTTGTTGTTTCACCCATTCATTCTTTAGGATTAGATTATTTAATTTCCAATTAAATTTTGGTCTATTTTCTCCTGGCCTTCTATTGCATGTGATTTTTATTGCATTGTGATCTGAAAAAATGCATTTACTATTGCTGCCTTTCTGCATTTGATTTTAAGGCTTTTATGCCCTAACACAGGGCAATTTTTGTATAGGTTCCATGAACTGCTGAGAAAAAGCAAACTCCTTTATGTCTCCATTCAGTTTTCTCCAACGATCTATCATATCTAACTTTTCTAACATTCTGTTTACCTCCTTAACTTCTTTCTTATTGATTTTGTAGTGCAATTTATCTAGTTCTGAGAGAGCCAGGGTCAGATCCCCCACTAGCATAGTTTTGCTGTGTATTTCTTCTTGCATTTCTCTTAACTTCTTCTCTAGGAATTTGGATTCTATGCCACTTGGTGCATCTATGTTTAGTATCTATATTACTTCATTAACTTTGTAAAATATAGTTTCCTTGCTTAACGATTTTAATTCAATCTATTTTTGCTTTTATACGATCTGTGATAAGGATTGCTACCTCTTCCTTTTTTAAGAAGTTGTGGGATAAAAAGATAATGGAATATTTTTTCATATAAAAATGATGAAAAAACTGATAATAGAAAGGCCTGGAAATATTTAAAGTGTTGATACTCAACAAAACAAGCAGAACCAGGTCTATAGTGTACACAGAGCAAGATTGTGCAAGATCAGTTATAAAGGACTTGGTTCTTTTAGTGTCTCAGTGATCCAAAGCAATTCCAATAACTTTGGCAAGACACTGCCATTTTAATTAACAAAGAGAATTATATATATTGGATCTAAATCAACACATGCTATGTTCACTTTTTTTCTGTTTTTTTCCCCTCTCTCTAATGTTTTTCCCTTTTGTTCTGATTTTTATTCCCCAACATTATTCATAAAGAAATGTGTTTTTGAAAAAAATTAATTTTATCACCCCTGATTATTAATAATTTTCACAATTTCTTCTTTCAGAGATACAAGTATTTCTTCTTAAGTTCATGAAAATAACACTGGTGAACTTAAATAAGGGGTATTTATTAATTTCATATTAATTTAAATAACTCATGTATGCTTTTGTTGAAGTGACATCTTTATCATAAGCTCATATAATTTCTATTAAAGATCTTGTTTCTATTTGGAATGAAAATGTTATCTTTTCTATAGTTTCTGTACATTCCAAGTGGAATGGGTGATAACTTCTGATTAATAAACTAAGGAAGGACTGGATTGAGAAGCAGGATTTGACATGATAGAAATTTGCCAAGAGGAGTTATTTAGAATGACTATTTGAGATAAACAAACTGATTTATTTAATTAATTAAAGGTATAAGAGATGAATTAATGAACTAGTAAATTAAAGAGGATATTGACTTAAATAAGCAATTGGGGATACTGAAGTAGGGAGGGAAAATAGTCTTAAAATTTTATTCCCCTCTAATATTTCATATCTTACATGTAATTATTTTATTGATTATAACTGGTTTCATGATAAAATATTAGCATATATATAATGTGTGTACATTATTTTATTGTTTAAACTATGACAAGATCACATAAAACAATCATGCAAATCATCTGTCTATACATGAGCTTATTTAGCTATATTTCTAATTTTAACACTAAATATAGTGGTTATATCTATTTGAAATTAAATATCTGATAGTATACAAAGATAATATTTTAACTTATAAGTTATCATTATTGAATACAATTTACATTAGTTTCCTGTCATCTGCTTCTTTTCCAATAACACAAATGACCTAGCTGTTTGTTTACTAGCAACATAACTTGAATCCACTTGTTCCTTTCTGACAATATTATTTTCTGAAAAAAGCCTCTTAATCAGGGTAAATTACCAAGTCTCTGACTTCCAATCACTATACATTTTTGACCCGATGTATCACCCACCATGCAGTAGTTTTTGATCTTCATTATGGTATTTATTTTCATTTACAGTAATATATATAATATATATAAATTGAATATTAGGATAAGACAGAAGTTCTAGACATTAGTCCTGCCTCAATCCTCTGAGACTAGATGTCTCCAACTTTAAGACTCTTTATGATGCAGCTCAAGCTTCAACTCCTAAAAGAATCTTTTCTTCTTCTCAGGTGTTACTGCTCCCCCCTCAATGTAGATACTCAAGAGTAGCTATGCAAAAATTTATGTTCTTTTCACTGAGGAATAAGAGAATAGAAATTATTACACTTCATGATCAAGAGAGTAAAAAACCTTAAAGACATTTTTGTATATTGAACTTAAATACAAAATGAAAAAAGCAAAAAAAAAAAAAAGTCTTGGACATGGCAACTCATTATAGAGGCTTCCATATAAAAAAGTACTTTTCCTTGTAAAAAATTTATATAATAAAAAACACATTACTTCAAACTTTGTTTTTCTTTGTTAGTTTTCTTTTATGTTTTCACTTTTTATTCCTCAGCACTCTCCACTCTAACTCAACAATAAATCATATACATATACTAATATATATCATACACATGCACACATATATACATATAATAAACATATATACATACATTCATACACACATAAACATACTCCTATATGCACACATATGCTCATGCATATATGTAAGATGTACTATGTTTACTTCTTAACATCTGCTTTTCTGAAGATAGATAATATCTTCCTTCATAAGTCCACATTATTTCATGTTTTTTTTCTAAATCAAGCAGCTCATTTTTTCTAATACCACAACAATATTCAAACCCAATAGCATCTTGTCTGTGAGATTGTCTATAAAAGTTATTTTTTTCTCACAATTTTCTGTATCATATATGCTCTTGACTGCTTGGGTTTTATTTATACAAGAAAATATTAGTTTAAAAATCATTGGAATTTCCTTTTTTATGCTACAACAGTGCTCTTACATTGTAATATAGTTAAAGGACTGATAATGTTGAATCTAGTTCCTTTATATCTTAGTCTCTTCACAAAGTGTGATAGTAACTAAGCCAAACTTTGAAATAATGGCATTGGTCATGAAAAGAATATAAAATGTAAAAGACTAAAGGTAAGAGTTGAAGGTATTGGAGAAGAACTGAAACCCATAATTTAATGGATAACAGTGTCCTTTATTCTTTCCTATGCAAATACTTTATAATTGTTCTTCTACATTCTAATCCTTCATAGCAGTAATATAAAAGTCATCAATTACTTTTTATAGCTCTTACCTTTTACAATGAGTTTTAGCCCTGTGGGGCTCAGTTTTATAATTAACCACGGCAATTTTCTTCTCAGTAAGGTGTTACCACTCCTGATCTTCATTCATGTATTCATATAGTGGTAATAAGGGAAATAGTTAGGTTTATGAGTTTCAGTCATAAAATATAGCAAAGCAACTTCAGGTGTCCAAAAGATAAAGTAATATTTCTCCCATATGATCTCTTAATAACTTTCCTTAAATAACTAACCAACCATCCAATTATAAATACACATACATGTATATGTATATGCATGTATGTCTAGTCTATGTATAATATATATGCATATATACATATATATATATATTCTCAATTTCTATGGCTTTTCCAAACCTAATTGACTATATTTCTCTTAATAGGTGCTCATTAATATGTCATTAGGTCAATTAGAGAATAAAAAATACATAGAATATTACATAGCCTAGGCACAGTATTTATTTTTCTGATTTTTCAGTTTCTTTCCAAAGAAAGAAAAAACATATTGACACAAAAATGCCAAGTTTAAAAAAAAAAAACCCAAATCCTAATTTTACAAAATAAAGTATATACTGGAGCAAAGTTGGCAGAGTGAAGACATGACTCTGTGACCTCCTCTGACCTCTCAAACCAACAGCAGATTAAGCCTCTAAACTGGTTCTGGAGTTAAAACACCCCTAAATATTTGGACTACATCACATTCCTAGAAGTTACGTTGGAAGAGCTTTAGAAGAGGTCTGTTTCAGACAGGCAATGGGTTGGGCAGTTTGTGGAGCTCAGAAGGTAGCTCTAGGAGACAGGGCAGGAAGCTGGGCTGGGACTCAGGATGGCAGATTCTAAGCACCTGGGAAATTTCTGTAAGGCCTTAATTGCTCAGCACCCGAAGTCAGTCAGCCAAACTGCCCCAGGGCAAATTAAAGCACCTGTTGCTCCTCTGCTTTAAACAGACCTCAAGCTTTTTTTTTTTTTTTAAATGGAGGTTCATAAAGGTAAAGCAACTCCAGAGGAACCCAAAAAGGGAGACATGAGCTGGCCCCGATTTCACAAGTCTTTCCTGGAAGATTTGTTAAAGAATCTCAAAACACAGAAGAAAAATGGCGAAATTAATTGACATCATTGCAAGAAGGATATAATGCCCTACAAAAAGAGAGATAAAAAAGATACCAATTCACTGAAAAACCAAGCTGGTGAAATGGAAAAAGACTGCAATGTATTAAAAAATTCAATTGGCCAAATACAAAAGGAGCTAAAAAAGGTACCTGAAGAAAATAATGTTAAAAATTAGAATTGAACAAATGAAAGTGAATAACTTAGTAAGATATCAAGAATCAGTCAAACAAAAACAAAAAATGAAAAAATAGAATAAATTATGAAACGTCTCCTAGGAAAAATGACTGACCTGGAAAATAAATCTAGAAGAGACACTCTAAGAGTTATTGGACTTCCTGAAAGCCATGGTGAAAAAAAAAGGAATCTAGAAAAGATAGTGATCTTTCAGGAAATCATGAAAGAAAACTGCCCTAATGATTTAAAATCAGAAGGTAAAATCACCATCAAAAGAATTCACTGATAACCTCCTGAACAAGACCCCAAAATTAAATCCCCAAGGAATATTTTAGCTAAATTTAAGATTGCACCAAGGAAAAATATTGCAAGCAACTAGAAAGAAACAATTCACATACTGAGGAGCTCATCCACAATCTGTCAGCTTCCATATTAAAGGATAGAAGGGCCTGGAATTAGATATTCCAAAAGGCAAAAGAACTTGGATTATAGACAAGAATAAGCTATCCAGCTAGAATGATAATTATCTTTCAGGGAAGAAGATGGACATTTATGGATATAGGTGAATTTCACCTGTTTCTAATGAAAAGGCCAAATCTGAACAAAAAATTTGACTTCCAAACACAGAATTCAAGAGAAACATAAAAAGGTAAAAAGGAAAGAAATCTTGAGAACTATATTTCTACTATGGGTATACTTAAAATGGGGCTATAATTTGATTTTACTTTGATAATATGAAAAAGAAATTACTGATAGAAGGGTTATTATATTGGACAAAAAAGAAAAGAGAAGATAAAATAAGGTTAAAAAAGGAGGTGAAAATAAGGTAAAATATCATGAAGAGGCAAAGAAAACATAATATAATTGAGGGCAAAAAGGGAGTGGGATGAGCATTGTGTGAATCTTACTCTCATCATTTTGGGATCTTAAAGAGTATGTGAAACACATTCAATTTCACAGAGAAACTTGTCCCAACTTATAGGGTAGTGGGGAGCAAAGGAGGACAAGAAAGGAAAAGACTAATAGAAGGGAAAACAGAAGAATTAGGGGAAAGGTGTAAAAAAGGGATAGGGGCTCCAAAAGGGGGAGGATTATTTGGAGGAGGTGGTCACCAAAAGCAGAATACTGGGGAGGGGGGAAGGGAGAAAGGGGAAAGGAAAAATGAAAACTTAACTTTGGGTAAATAAGATGGCAGGAATTTACAGAATTAGTTATTTTAATTGTGAATGAGAATGGGATGAACTCTACCATAAAACAGAAGCACTTAGCAGACTGGATTAAAAAAACAGAATCCAACAATATACTGCTTACAAGAAACACTTATAAAGCATAGAGACATTAAGTCCCGCCCGGCCACCTCAACAGGGGACCTAAACTACCCACTGCTCTCCTAGTCGGGGGCAGACTCCCCATGGCTCACCTCAGTGGGAGTCAACTGTTTTCTTACCTATTTCGCAGGTCTTTGGACGTCTCCGGCCCTGCTTCTCTTAAGCAGGGAATTATCCCCACAGAACACCCGAGATATTAAAGGCTGGCTAACAGCAGCTCAGTATTTATTCAAGATATCACAAATGGAAGTTCTCTATTACATGGCAATGCTAGATATTGCCTGGCTGACTGCTACGGTAATGCCAATAGTGTGGATAGTGCCCTAGTGCGGATAGTGCCCCAGGGCAGTGCCTAATGTTACATGGCTGCCTGCTAAGGTAGTGCCATTAGTGCTGATAGTGCCCCAATGCTGATAGTGCCCCTTGGCATCTCTGTTTACTCTTATATAATCTCCTACTCCACATAATGCAGGATGGAGGAGCCCTTCCTGCTAGTCCCTATTTACCCACTTCACTTGATCCAGGAGGGAGGAGCCCCATTCACAGTATAACAGGGGTGAGGAGGCTCTTCATTACTAAAGTATACTAAATACAGTCCCCGCCCTCCTGAGGGGCAGAGTCAGGCAGAATGCACCTCTGAGTGTCCTCAAAACTCTGCCCCTGCTATCTGCTGTCTGTGGGCCCCAATGTAAAGACACATACAGGGTGAAGGTAAAAGGCTGGAGCAGATTCTATTATGCTTCAGGTGAACAAAAAAAAAAGCAGGGGTAGCAATCCTTATATCAGATCAAGTAAAAGCAAAGGTAGATCTAATTAAGAGATACAAGGAAGGAAATTATATCTTACTAACTGGTACCATAGATAATGAAAGAATATCAATACTAAACATATATGCACCAAGTGGTATAGCATGAAAATTCCTAGGGGAGAAATTAAGAGAGATGCAAGAAGAAATAGACAGCAAAACTATAATAGTTGGGCATCTTTACCTCCCTCTCTCTGAACTAGATAAATCAAACCACAAAATGAATAAGAAAGAAGTTAAGGAGGTAAACAATATGTTAGAAAAGTTAGGTTTGATAGATCTTAGGAGGAAATTAAATGGAGACAGAAAGGAGTTTACTTTTTTCTCAGCAGTCCATGGACCTTATACAAAAATTGAACACGTGTTAGGACACAAAAACCTCAAAATCAAATGCAGGAAGGCAGAAATAGTAAATGTATTTTCTTCAGATCATGATGTAATAAAAATCATATGCAATGTAAGTTCAGGAGAAAATAGATCTAAAAGCAATTGGAAACTAAATAATCTCATCCTAAAGTGTGAATGGGTGAAACAGCAAATTACAAACACAATTACTAATTTCATCCAGGAGAATGACAATAATGAGACAACATACCAAAATTTGTGGGATACGGCCAAAGCTGTTATAAGGGGAAATTTTGTATCTCCAGATGCTTATTTGCATAAAATAGAGAAAGAGAAAATCAATGATTTGGGCTAGCAACTAAAAAAGCTAGAGAAAGAACAAATTAAAAACCCCAATCAAATACCAAACTTAAAATCCTAAAAGTAAAAGGAGAGATTAATAAAATTGAAAGTAAAAAAAAAAACTATTGAATTAATAAATAAAACTAAAAGATGGTTTTATGAAAAAACCAACAAAATAGATAAACCTCTAGTTAATTTGATTAGAAAAAGGAAAGAAGAAAATCAAATTGTTAGTCCCAAAAATGAAAAGGGAGAACTTTCCTCCAATGAAGAGGAAATCAGAGTAATAATTAGGAGTTACTTTGCCCAACTTTATGCCAATAAATTTGATAATCTAAGTGAAATGGAGGAATATCTACAAAAATATAGATTGCCCAGATTACCAGAAGGGGAAATAAATTACTTAAATAGTCCCATTTTAGGAAAAGAAATAGAACAAATCATTAATCAGCTCCCTAAGAAAAAATCCCCAGGACCAAATGGATTTACATGTGAATTCTACCAAACATTTAAAGAACAATTAACTCCAATACTATATAAAATATTTGAAAAATAGGGAATGAAGGACTCCTTCCAAATTCCTTTTATGACACAGTCATGGTACTAATACCTAAACCAGGTAGAAGAAAAACAGAGAAAGAAAATTATAGACAAGTCTTCCTAATGAATATTGATGCAAAAATCTTAAATAAAATATGAGCCAAGAGATTACAGAAAATTCTCCCCAGAATAATACACCATGACCAAGTAGGATTTATATCAGGAATGCAGGGATGGTTTAAAATTAGGAAAACTATTAGCATAATTGACTATATCAATAACCAAATTAACAAAAAAAAACTATGATTATCTCAATGAATGCAGAAAAAGCATTTGATAAAATCCAACATCCATTCCTATTGAAAACACTAGAGAATATAGGAATTAATGGACTTTTCCTTAAAATAGTCAGTAGCATCTATTTAAAACCATCAGCTAGCATCATATGTAATGGTGATAAACTGGAACCATTCCCAATAAGATCATGGGTTAAACAAGGTTGCCCACTATCACCATTATTATTCAATATTGTATTAAAAATGCTAGCTTCGGCAATAAGACAAGAAAAAGTTATTAAAAGAATTACAGTACATCATGAGGATACCAAATTATCACTCTTTTCAGATGATATGATGATATACTTAGAGAACCCTAAAGAATCAACTAAAAAACTCTTAGAATTAGTCCACAACTTTAGCAAAGTTGGAGGATACAAAATAAATCCACATAAATCATCAGCATTTTTACACATCACTAACAAAATACAACAGCAAGAGATACAAAGAGAAATTCCATTTAAAATAACTTTAAATAGTATAACATATATGGGAATATATCTGCCAAGGGAAAGTCAGGATTCATATGAGCAAAACTACAAAACACTCTCCACACAAATAGTGTCAGATCTAAACAATCGGAAAAATATCCAGTGCTCTCGGAGAGGTCCAGCATATATAATAAAGATGACAATACTACCTAAAATAATCTATTTATTTTGTGCTATACCAATGAAACTCTAAAGAAATTATTTTACTGTCTCAGAAAAAATAACAAAAAAAATCATCTGGAAAAGCAAAATGTCAAGAATTTCAAAGGAATTAATGAAAAAAAAGCAAATGATGGTGGCCTACGTGTACCAGATCTAAAACTATATTATAAAGCAGTGGTCATCAAAACCATTTGGTACTGGCTAAGAAATACAGTAGTGGATCAGGGGAATAGGTTAGGTTCACAGGACAAAGTACTTAATGACAATAGTAATCTAGTGTTTGATAAATCCAAAGACCCCAGACTCAATATTTGACAAAAACTGCTGGGAAAATTGGAAACTAGTATAGAAGAAACTAGGCATTGAACCACTCCTAAAACCTATACCAAGATAAGGTCACAATGGGTTCATGATCTAGAGATAATAAACGATATTATAAACAAATTCGAACAATGTAGGATGGTTTACCTCTCAGACCTTTGGAGAAGGAAGGGATTTGTGATCAAAGAAGACCTAGAGATCATCATTAATCACAAAATAAATAATTTTGACTATATCAAGTTAAAAAGGTTTTGTACAAACAAAATGGATGCATACAAGATTAGAATGGAAAAAATACACGGGGAAAAATTTTATATTAAATGATTCTGATAAAGGCCTCATTTCTAAATATAGAAAGAATTGACTCAAATATATGAGAATTCAAACCATTCTCCAATTGATAAATGGTCAAAAGATATGAACAGACAATTTTCTTTTTTTTTTATTAAAGCTTTTTATTTGTATAACATATGTATGGGTAGCACTGATCTTTACAAAGCTTTCCATTACAAATTTTACCCCCAGGCCCCTCACCTCCCCTAGATGGCAGGAAGTCCACTACATGTCAATAATATTGAAATACTTGACAAGTTGTGCAAGAAAAATCCTATCTACAAGAAAAAAAAAGAAAATCAGAGAAAGGAAACACAATGCAAGCAAATATCAATAGAGATCATGAAAATGTTACGTTGTGGTCCATATTTCATATCCCTCTCTCTGGGGGCACATGGTTTTCTTCAGTGCACAGTTGGAACTGGTTTGAGACAATTCTTTGTTGCAGAGAGCCATGTCCATCAGAATTGATCATCATGTAATACTGTTGTTGCTGTGTATGATGATCTCCTGGTTCAGCTTGTTTCACTCAGCATCAGTTCATGCAAGTCTCTCCAGGCCTCTCTGAAATCGTCCTGCTGGTTGTTTCTCACAGAACAATAATATTCCATAACATTCATATACCATAATTTGTTCAGTCATTCTCCAATTGATGGGCATCCATTCAGTTTCCAGTTTCTAGCCACTACAAAAAGGGCTGCCACAAACATTCTTGCACATGTGGGTCCCTTTCCCTCCTCTAAGATCTCTTTGGGATATAGGCCCAGTAGAAACACTGGTGGGTCAAAGGGTATGCACAGTTTGATAGCTTTTTGAGCATAGCTCCAAATTGCTCTCCAGAATGGTTGGATCTGTTCACAGTTCCACCAACAATGTATCAGTGTCCCAGTTTTCCCACAT
>JAJPUD010015572.1:0-15024 GCA_023553655.1 Myrmecobius fasciatus | reverse complement strand
GGAGAGACTTGCATGAACTGATGCTGAGTGAAATGAGCAGAACTAGGAGATCATTATACATGGCAACAACAAGACTGTATGATGATCAGTTCTGATGGACATGGCTCTCTTAATAACGAGATGTTTCAAACCAGTTTCAGTTGTTCAGTGATTAAGAAAACCATATACACCCAGGGAGAGGCTTGTGGGATCTGAGTGTGGACCACAACATAGCATTTTCACACTCTCTCTTGATATTTGCTTGCATTATATTTCCCTTCTCAGATTTTTTTCTTGTAGATCTGATTTTTTGTAAAGCAAGATAACTGTATACATATGTATACACATATTAGATTTGTCAATTGTTTTGACATAATTAACATGTATTAGACATCCTGCCATCTAGGGGAGAGGAGGGGAAAAGGAGAGAAAAATTTCTAACAGAAAGATTTACAAAGGTGACTGGTGAAAAATTACCCATGCATTTTTTTTTTTTTTTTGCTTTTGCTGAGGCAATTGGGGTTAAGTGACTTGCCCAGAGTCACACAGCTAGGGAATGTTAAGTGTCTGAGACCAGATTTCAACTCAGGTCCTCCTGACTTCAGGGCTGGTGCTCTATTCACTGTGCCACCTAGCTGCCCCCTCCCATGCATATGTTTTGCAAATACAAAGCTTTAATAAAAATATGAATTATATTCTTGAAGAAATAATAAAAATCATTCTCTTAATTGTAGAACTGCATCTTATATGTTGTGAAAATTATAACTAAGTTGTAAGTCCATGGGCAAATAAGATTTCATGTTCAATTTAGGATTAGCCATGGATCATAGAAAGGAAATTCAGACATTTGACTTTAAACTTTTCCTTCTTTGACTTTTCAATATTAGTTTCATCAATAAATGCAAAGTGTTAAAAATCATTGTCAATCTATATGTACATATGTACAAATATGCATATCTATAAGCATATATGCAAACCTATATATACACATGTTTATAATTATATACATACATGATATGTATGTACATATAAACATGTATGCAAGTACACCTATGAAATGCATACCTACATAGTATCTACATGCATGCATGCATGCAGGTATCCAAGCATTTATTCCACCCTTCACCACTTAGTTCCACTTCTATTCAGAGACTCTCTATGAGTTCACTGCTTCCAAATGAAAAGGAACATTCCTCCCATACTTTTAAAACCTGTGCTTATTTTCTAATTTAGCAATCCATTTATTGTATTCCCAGCTTTAACCTCATGGGACTGATTTTTCTTTTATTTGGAAAATAAATACATTACACTTTCCTGTTATATTATGTGATAAATGTAGTATATCACATGGAAGTTCTTTTTCTTAATATTTTTCTATGAAAACAGGAGGGAAAAAAAGGCCTTTAAATCATCCATGTACTTTACAACGACTTTAGTTTTACTTAATCATATGAATTATTTCTTTATGATATAGACTTATTAAGTTGTATTGTACTACCTCTATTACTTTAAAAGAAAAACAAAAACTTGAAAAGGAAATATTGTGAAAGCCTTACATTAAATAGTAATTCTTTACAAAATTAATTTTTCTATAATTTAAAGAAAATATACAGTATATCATTAGTCAAAACTTTTAAGATATGTGATCTTAATTATTTATAAGTTTATGTAGCTCTAATTATCTATCAATATACACATACAAACACACATTTATAGCAATTCAGATCAATGATACACATCATTATTTATATAATTTCACACATTATATCCAGATGTCTTTTAATGTTTCATAGCAACATTTTTATTTGTGCATATATTGCATATTTATATATTTGTTCATATATGTGCTTCATGTCTAGACCATTTTATGATGTTTGAGCTCAGCATTGTTTTTAAAAACTGTATTATTTTCTAATATGGATAATGGTAATTTTGCTTAAGAAAACCAAGGATTTATTACGAAAAAAATATTGTATGGCATTATGCCATTAATGAGAGAGGCAGTAGCTTTGGTAGGCAAAATACCATTGTCACAGGCCTTGTTCAGCTAATAAGTAAGCCTGATTTCAGTAAGACCTGAGTTCAAATTCAAGTAATTACTAACTACCTATGTGATTATAGGCAAGCCATTTAATTTTTGTGTTTGAATTTCCTCAATTATAAAATAGAGAAAATAACACCAACTTCCATGATTTGTTACATTGATGAAAAGAAGATCTGTAATATCAGTAAAGTACATAGCACAGTGCTTAATACGTGTTTCTTGCTTTCATTCCTTTCCTGAGGTATTTGCCTCTCATTCGAAATACAAATATAAAATTGACATAATTTTTTGTTCTTAAGAAAACTCAATTTTTTAAAATTTAAGTGAATATAGTAAATGTAAAAGAATAGATGAAGTGTCTAAGGTGATCAACATATAATAAAGATCAAGACATAAATCTACCATATGGAAAATATGTTCATAATTCAACTCAATAACAAGCCAGGAATGCATTTCCTCTCTTCAATGATTTGCATTGAAAGCATTCTTCCATGTAAGGTCTCTTTCCCTCTTTCCATATTGCCAAGCCTAGTTTATTAGAAATAAAAACGGCTACTGATACAGGTTTCTTTTTATGGAGATATACACACTGACTGACCTCCATAATCCTATCAGACAGATACAAAATCAACTATAAAAATTTCAGTGAAACTTGAAATTATTTCACTACTGCTGCACTTGAAAATCATGTCATATGCACCTAAAGTGGATTGGGGAAAGAATTCATTTAATGGAAAAAAATGATATTATACCATATCATTAGAAAATTACATATTTTCATGTATACATATATTCGATTTGCCAATATTTTAACATAATTAATATGTAGTGGATATCCTGCCATCTAGGGGAGGGGTGCGGAGTTGGGGGAAAAATTTGTAACCGAAAGCTATGTAAGGGTTATTGTTGAAGAATTACCCCCACATATGTTATGCAAATAAAATAAAAAAATAAAATTTAAAAAAAATTAAAAAAAAAAAGAAAATTACATATTTTCTTGCTACCTTAATTTTCTCTTACACTTTAAATATTCTCTTGAGTTCAATTATATTCACCTAGGCTCACAAGCTTATTGAATGTGGAGAACATTTGTAAAAATAAATGAAATCTCTCAAACCTCTCAGCTCCATAATATATAAAGACAATAAAGCCACGTAAATAGCATTTAGGAAATACAAAATAAGATTAGCATGAAGATATGCACATATATGTCTGTCTATAGATAGATAGATAGATAGATAGATAGATGTAGATATAGATATTTACATATGTGAAAAATCAACAATACCTAGTTTTTGTTGCTAAAATAAAACATAAATATATATTACACTATAGTTTTGAAATATTAGCTGACCCTGAAATTTATATCATGTTAATCCATGAATACTATTGGCAGTTATATCTTCACAATATGGCCTGGAATATTTTATTTTAAATAGTTTCATTTTTTAATGTGGCCATTTCAATAAAATCATTTTGATATAACATTTAATATTCATTATAATTCATAATATTTTAAATAAAATATTAACATAACTATTCTTAAATTAGTAAAAGGTAAGAACTTCCTGGATCATAAATATGGGGATTACTTACTGAAGTAACTAGAGTTTATTCTACAATGTATCTTTAATTTTCCCCTCAAATCTAAGTCTATCTATCTATCTACCTATCTATTTAATCTACCTAATATACCTATCTATCTATCTATTTAAAAATAATCTCTTACTGGGCATTTTCAATTTGTTATCCACTTAATTCCTTATACTCAATATGCCCCAAATTCAATATATTATAAGTTGAAATTTTCACTCAATAATCATTGTTCTAGACCTCAATGTTCAAAAATTTAAAGTTTTATTAGAATCTTGAGAGATTGGTGCAGAAGGAAGGCCATTTTAAAGATGTAGGGAACAGGATTATATAGTCAAGATTACAGAAACACTCCCTCCTTTAACTCATCCAGACCCCTAGTTAATTTCTAAAATCATAAACCAATTCAATGTTTGTCTTTGGTATGGAGGTCAGCCTTTGTTGTGGCCAGGGTCTTAGTTAAGCAATAAATGTTTCAAATTCCTTTGCTGAGTATATTATTAAGAAAAGGTTTCAATTAAGCAAGAGGGTTAAGTATTCCTTAATGACTAAACCATTCATCAAGGTGATCTGGTCTGTCTTCAGGCATTACCTTTTTATGAGAAGCTGTTGAGAAATCTCAAACATTTCTGCTGGAAGAGCAATCTTCCTCTTTTCCCAGGTCAATAATTAATCAGAGCCTGAACCACCCAAGGATATTTTTCTGAAAGGTCCTCAGTTTCCCATTTCATTCAAAACCAAACATTTTATTGTATGCTGAATTGATGGCTAACGGTTTTGACAACTGAATTATGTATTATTTGATGTCAGATTTATATGAAGCTACATAACATATAATTAAGCATACATTAAATGCTCAGTAAAGAGTGCATTAGTACTAGCATAATGACATGTAGAATTGCCCCACATATTGTTTAAATCTTCCTAAATATTAGTGATATCCATAGTGGAATTGTTTTCCTAACAGATATCTGATATTATAATACTGTATCTCTTTAGGATATGAATTAGATATTATGGTCATTAAGGTCACTTTCAACTTTTAATTTCTGTATTTTTGTGATCCTGGGTTAATGTAATTTTTACTTAAGCAGTGTCTTCGATACTAAGGGCAATATTGTGTTAAAGCTTGACAAATTAACACCTTCATCTCCATGTGTTTATGTATTGGGGAAAATGTGGCAAAATAAAATACTTAAAATGCATATTCTTAGGGAAAGAGCTTCCTTTTAAATTAATTTGACTCATCTTCCACCCCCAAATTTAAATGAAAGCAAAAAGTCAATTTCCTTAAGCATCAGGTAATTTGTATTTTTTAAAGATGATTATTGCAGAGAGAAATGAAAAAGAATATTTCAGACATCAAAGCCTCTCTGGGGACAAGTTAGGGAAACTGAAAGATAATAACAGATGTTTTCAACTATCTAGTTAGCTAAGGCTATGATGCAAATAATTGTTACTGCTATTATCTTTGGAACCAGATGTCTGATGTCCTTACGAGAAACAAGAAAATAAAAATAATAATAATGATAATAATAATAATACTGATAGAGATGATTTTTAAGCCTATTTCAGAGTTACAACTAAATAGGCATTTTGATTGTATCACTACAGTCATGCACATGAAAATTTTAAAATGAAACACTTTTTAAAAAGTTTTACTAAAATTCTTTTGATTTTTTTTTACAATCAAGGAATAATAAATTACCAATGATTCCTACTGTCACAAAATAGTAATGAGACTACAGAAATAAGAGGGAAACAGGGATAATTCTAGCAAGACTTTGTCAAGTGAACCAGATTTGAAAAATTATTTAATTTATCTTATGGCATGTTTATCCAAAATTTTCTCTATGGAAATAGAACTAGTGCCTTGGCTACAGCTTTCTTACACTGTTAACTCTGAAACTGGGCTCAGGGAGAGAACAAAGCCTTCAGTCAAAATATCTTCAGGGGCTCAGTTCATTTTGAAAGTGGCATACTGCCTTCTGGCAGAAATGCTTAAGTGCTAGATTTAACAGAGCTCTTTTTACCTGCCAAAGGACAAAAGAAGCCAAAGACATTGGGATTTAGTGCTCAGCATAAGCATAAAAATCAACAAGGAAACCTATCCACACATTGAATTTTTGCAAATTACTGCTACATATGCATTTTGTCTTAAATGATCTATAATCTTCAAATGACAGGTTAACTAATTTTGCTGTAATTGGAATCTTTTTTTAAAATATGAGAGGTGAACAAATTATATTACAAAAATGTTCTTTTGGATCATTTGTAAAACAAAACTGCTCTAATCTGTCTTTGTCAATGGAAAGAGCATTTATCTTCAAATAAAGAGAACTGAGTTTTAATTCATGCTCAGTCATGATTTAGTATTATTAAATTACCAAATAACAGCATTATCAAAAGAATTTGGTGAGTTACATGACATCTGTAAGTATCCATTTCATAGGTTGGGAGTTATATAGTGGATACTGTTAAATTAAAAGGCACATGTTCCATAGAAGTCCTTTCATCTTCCATTTATACTTCAACTTAATTTTAAAAATAAAAGAATTGAACAAAATTCAAGAGGTTTTACATAAATAAATAAGGAGAGAAGAATTACAAAAAAGACCAAAAGAGGCTTGATTTCTATTTAATTAAATGTAAGGTTAGGAACTATTTTCAAGTTGGAGGGAAATCAATTTCTTACTACTCTACTCTGGTTTAATTTTCCAACCATCCACATCTTGAACCTATAGTTCAATAGTTAAATTTATGTATATATATATATATATATATGCACATATATATATATAAAACTCTGTTGTCTAATCTATCTTTTCCTCTTTTCCCTCAATCCACTCAGAACTCTATTATTTAATACATCTTAAAAACATTCTTTAGTTCATCTCCTCTTAGTTCTCCCAATTCATCACTAAAGTCATGGTATATTTTCCTTCCATGTCAATCATGACACTATGATCAATAGAAATATACACTGACCTCTGCCCTTGAATTCCTTTTCCTTTCAATCCATCAGTTCTCATAACTTGTCAAATTCCTAAAATTATTGCTTCACCATCTATTTTCTTTTGTCCTACATCATTTTGTCTTGAATATCATATGTAGGAAGGCAAACATTTAAGAAAAATGAAAATAATAAAAACAATTGTCTCCTTCAAATTATTTTAAGCCATTTTTTGACAAAGCTGAAGAATTATTGAGCTTATGTCTACATTTCTTATCTCAGTTGAGTGAATTCCAGCTGCTAACATAAACTTGAAAGGAAATGTAGGTAACCATTATGATTACTTCTCTTAAATGTATTTAAAACCCATCACCATCTGGCATGTTGCTTCTATACTTCTCATGGGGATATAAGAAAAAAAAATGATTAATTTGATAAGAAATCTGTTCTGAGAGTCTTGAAATATATTTATACATCACAAATTGGTTCCCAAAGCACAAAAAATTTAGTGCTTTTCCCTTTAGGAATTGAAGGGAGGTGTGTGTGTGTGTGTGTGTGTGTGTGTGTGTGTGTGTGTGTGTGTGTTAAGACAAAATTTTTATGGCTTCTTCAATTAGAGAATATCTTTGCTTCTAATAAATGTTAGAAAAGAAAAATCTTTGCCAGTTGGGTATTTTCCAAACTCATTAATACTCAATTAGGAAACTTTATTTTTAATCTACAGAACCATTCAGAACAGTAATTAGGAAGCATAGTTGAGAGGGGGAAATATTGAGCACTTGAATATTGCATGTTGGAGTAAAAAGAGAAGAATGCGAACATTTCTCTTTTCCAACTTCTATTTCCTGATGGAGATATTGATGGTATAAAAGAGAAATGAGCCATCAGCATCTTCTAGTATCCCATACTTCAGGAAACATTTAAGGATAAAAACATATTACTTGCAAACTACCCAGAAGCATTTCAGTTATGCTATTGTTTACTAAGATTGTAAATGGCAAACCACTTAGTTAAAAGAGAAATTTTGGAATTAGAAAGAAGACATAGAATTGTGCCCCATTCTCTTAGGGAATCTTTAAATGAATGGATGAAACTATCTATGAATGGAAAATCAGTTATTAAGGATTCAATGTAAGCTAAGCACTGAGCTAAATATTAGGATATAAATAGAAAATATTAGACAGTACCTGTTCTCCAAGAACTCTCGCTCTAATTAGAAGAGACATTGCAGGGTAGGTGTCAAGGTCAAAGGATTTTTTGTATACATTAGTGGATTATTTAGCAGTACCCAGAGATCTGAAAGGCATAAGGGCAAGACAAATTATAAACCCAAGAATAATTTAGGATACAATGGCATGAAAACTACAAAGGCTGGTGATCCTCCATCTCACCAGAATAACAAAATAAGGTGAACTGAATCTCATTCAAGTGTTGGGACTAGTTAACTAACTTATTCTTTGATGACAGATTTGACAGTCTTGTAGCCAGAGTTTAAGCAGAAAAAGGCAACACGGAATCAGATAGTCCTTATTTAAAGGTTTACCTAGTACAAGGTTGTCCCAAAGAGGGTACTATATTTTATCTAATGTAAATAAAATATATTTGTTATTCAATATATTCAAAAAAAAAGTAAACAAGATGTGCTGAATACTCTGTGGATACAAATGCTCATTTTTATAAAACAATGAAAAATAAGGAAGCTGTTTTTAATGTTCATCATTATATCATTAATAATATATTTTATAATTAACTCCTAACTCTCTATATTTTTTTATTATTTCTCACAAAGATACTACCCAGGAATAGAGGTAATCACATTTCCCTTTTTCTTTCCTTTTCCTAATTTCATTCATTTCTCCTTTCATTTTTTTCCTTCTTTCTGACGCAGTAAGGTTGAATTGTGAATAGATCACTTGGCTTAACCACATCCCCTGCCATCTAGGAGAGGAGAGGGGATGGGGGGGAGGGGGATTTGTAATGGAAAGCTTTGTAAGGATCAATGTTGAGGAACTACCCATACATAGGTTATGCAAATAAAAAGCTTAAATAAAAAAAATCTTGCTTCAGGCATTTACTACTGTGTATCATCTTGAACAATTTACCATATCTCAATTGCCTGAACTATCAAATGGAGATATGTCTGAAAATATTGTGAGGATTAATTGATGTCTTATTTATAAGTATGTGACTGATAATAATGTCATATACTTGTTTATTCCGTTTCCTTTACACCCTGTTAACTCCCAAAATATTACATACTCTCTTTGGAGGGTTTTGTTATTGTTATTGTTGTTGTTTTGCTTTGTTTTGTTTTGTTTTACTCTGCCTTTGACCCAAGATGTTTGGCAATAAACCTAATAGATTTTGCATAATTCCTTGATTGTTAGGCATTATAAAATGGGAAAAATTATTCATTTCTTGAAATTGTCCATTTCCAGTTAAATTCAATTTTGGATAGAACAATTTTATACATAGACCTAGGGTGAACATCATTAATTTTTATCAAGAGAAACCTATCATCTAAAGAGGGAGAATGTGAACAAAAGTACAGGTAAAAATGAATGCTTCACCAAATAGACAAATATGTTTGTGTATGGAGTATGATGAGAAATATGATACTGAGAATTGGTTTATCCAATTATTTCTTAAATATTATCATAGAATCACTCTCAACACTTTTGGTATGCCTTTTTATGTGTCTACAATAAGCAAGGCTAAGAATTTAGTCATTTCAGTATCATGCTCTGGAGTATACTCCTCTCTTCAGCTCCGTTTAATTCTCAGTCTTTTCAATCAGACTCTAAGCTTCATGAGAGCAGGGATTTACTTGCTTGTATTTGAGTCCAGGGTTTAATAGAATAATCAATACATAATAAAAATTAATTAATATATTTATCTACCCATCTACATTTTTGTCTGTTTACCTAACAACATACATAAACCAATTTAAACATAATGAATTAAAATTTAAATACTTTTGATATGTTATACAAAGCTTCTTAGTTCCATGATTGACATAAAATTAGTATGTTTTGATCATTAGTTCACCAGACTTAGCTGTCTTAAACTTTGTATTTATAGTATTTGGGGCTTTTCCAGGTTTCAGAGTCATTTACATATGCTGGGTCAGGTCAGAATGAAGGCATCTTTGAGGTATTATAATTCTGTCATATTGCTTCTAGATTTGTCCAATTAATGACCAAGACTTCTTTAAAATTATCTATATCATTATTAAGATCTGTTCACATGATAAACCATGTCTGAATTTTTTATTAAAAAAATTTTGCCTTTTTTTCATTGGGAACAAGTACATAGTCTATACAAAAGTACAGAGACACAGGATTTTCAGAACACTATATCAGTGTTTTAATTTTTTACGTGCTATCAAAGACTTATGAAGGAGAAATAAAGGGTGAATGGCCCATATGTCCCACCAATTACTTTCTTATGTTACTATTAAAAAAAAGTGAGGAGGGAGTCTCCATGATGGTAAGTAGACCCCTTCTTTTAGGAAGGCATGTGTTATTGATGGGCAAACATGGTTAGTTTGTGACCTATATTAATGAGAAAAAACTAAGGGAATTAATTAAATCACATATTTATTTTATAATTGAACATATATCTTCATGGTGTTATTGAAGTGCTCAAATATCTTAATTTTTTTTTTATTTCATTTGTATGGATTGCCTCTAGATGTGAAAAATGTCTCTGTCAATGTAAATTGACATCATCTTTGACATTTAGTCCGTGAGAGCTTAAAAGACACTGAAAGATTGGGTTTTGCCCAGGACTACATAATCCCAGTTTGTTTGAGGAGATACCTGGAATTGAAGTCTTCCTCATGCCAAATCCAGTTCTCTATTCATAATGTCACTTTATCTTTCTAACAGTTATCTTATTAAACTACAGTATATAGGATTAATGGGATTTTTGTTGCATCCAGTATCTTTAAAGTGAGACACAGCTACCATTTGCTTTCTGGTTCAGTTAAATAAGCTCCTATTTGGGTTCATCTATTTTGTAAACAACTTTAATCAAAATCCATTCCCTTGTGGATATGCTGCCTATGATTAGATGGTTTAGGATAGAAGGCCCTTTTTCTTTTTTTCTTTCATCTTATAAATTAATAAATTGATAAAAAAGGGTTGTAAAACATCAGCCATGTTTAAAGAATTATATATTTTGATAACTCTATATACTTTCATTTTATTCTCTCATTTTCTTTTTGCTGATATATAACTCTTTGATTTCTTTGGGATGCTGTTAAAAGCAGTTATTTTTTTGTTTGTTTTTTTTCCTCAGTGAGATAGTAAATGAAGCTATACATATAATTACAAGTACTCCAGGACTAGGAACTCTCCAGGGCAGGTGTAAACTTAGCTAAAAATAACTAAAAACTTGTCAGCAGTTCAATGAACAAAGGGCAAAAGAAGTGAAGGGGCCTCAAATTGAACATATCTTGTGCTTCCTGTTTTTCAACAGTAAATTACATTGTTTTAAACAAGAGAAGGGGAAAAATCCTGTTAGATCTGTGTATCTGTGCTTTGTACATGGATCAATAAGATCAATAAGAGAGAACAGCTTTTTTAGTCTTTTCCAAGTTCCCTGAGTTCCTACAGTAAATTGACAGTACTTTTTGATCACTCTCAATTAAGACCACTCTCTCCATAAACCTGGAGCTAGTTTTCTAGGGCTCTTTGTGGTCATTCTCAAACAATACTGAGTGTGTATCCCATCCTGAAAATTGCTTTGATAAAAAAGCAATTTGTTTCAACCACCTATAAATGGAGCTAGGAACCCAGTAGAGTGTAGTGAGAAAGGAAACCATAGAAAATTTTTTGTTTTCTTGTGTCAGACCTCTTTTGAACTTAATGAACTAGTTATTTGAAAGATGATTTTGTATTGGCAAGACTCAACATCAGATTGAAAGAGGTTTAACCACTTAAGGTATGGCTACATGTTCTAAATTATTTTATATTTCTAGATGAAAGAAGAAAGGTATTCTATAGTCGGAAAAAAGTTCAGAAGTTCTAATTTTACCTTTTATTTGGAAATAATAATAGCAAAACAAAGGCAGCATAGTGTACTGATAGCTGGGGTAGAATTTAGATTAAAACAGATTCAAGTTTGCACACTGGTTTTATGACTGGGAAGTAATTTAAAATCTCAGGGTTCTAAGCAACCAAAGAGTATGAAATGCAAAACCATTAATCAGCCATACAAGAAAAGGAAACTTCCTCATTTCAGAACACCTGACACCATTTAAATCACAAATTATTTTTGTTGATTATAGGTAATAAAATACTAATTTAGAAAATTAATTTAAAAATTAGTTAAAAAATTAGATACATATTGCATTTGACTTTCAAGGCACACCTTTGAGGGAAGGACTGCTCTTACTTCAATTTTACAGGTAAAGAAACTGAGGCAAAAGTTAAGTTAAGGGATTAACTTTAGGACAGGAATTGACATTAATAGTGCCCTTTTACTAGATACAGAACTGTTTTCCCTATATCAGTACATCAATTTTAAAATATATTAGTTCAAAGTCAGTGTTATAGGAAGAAATTATTGTATCCAACAATAAGCCAGAATAATTAACAACACTTTTCTTAAAATTTCTCTTTCAAACAAATTCTTTATTTGACAAAATGAATGCTACTGGATGAGATAGGAAAAAAAAGATTACTAAAACAGAATAAGAATAACTCTAATAATGATTTCAAATGATACTCTTGATTTTTCAAGTCAAATGTTGCTATTGACTTTTCATAATAGATACACTTACCTCTGTTCTGCATTTGGATATTCTTCTGTATGCAATTAGGTTAGGGTTTGGTTTTTTTTTTAATTTTTAATTTGCTTGATTAGAGGCTAATTAGGGATCACCTATAGAGAGCTGGTTTTGAAGTCAGAAAGATTCAAGTTGCGATCCTTTAACTGATCCATATGTGTTATGTGATCTTAGATATATGGCAAAATTTTTAAAGTAGTAGAGTCCTTGACATGTATCCAAAATGAGAAACTTCAGAGATGTTTCACAATTGTATTTGTTGATGGGGTTTTCTTAGGTAGGAGTTTCTTAAATTAATAAAATCACAGATCTAGTTCCTACAAGTTTCCCTTTCCCAATCCATCTTTGGGTTGGCAGGAAGGATTACTTTTTTTTTCTTTTTTATTAAAGCTTTTTATTTGTATAACATATGTATGGGTAGTTCCTCAATTGATCTTTAAAAAGCTTTCCATTACAAATTTTACCCCCAGTTCCCTCCCCTACCCTAGATGGAAGGAAGTCCATTACATGTTAATAATGTTGAAATATTTGACAAGTTCTGCAAGAAAAATCCTATCTACAAGAAAAAAAAAAAGAAAATCAGAGAAAGGAAGCACAATGCAAGCAAACATCAATAGAGAGCATGAAAATGTTACACTGTGGTGCATATTTCATATCCATCTCTCTGGGTGTATATGGTTTTCTTCACTGAACAATAGGAACTGGTTTGAGACAATTCTTTGTGGTAGAGAGCCATGTCCATCAGAATTGATCATCATGTAATATTGTTGCTGTGTATCTCCTGGTTCTGCTCGTTTCACTCAGCATCAGTTCATGCAAGTCTCTCCAGTCCTCTCTGAAATCATCCTGCTGGTCGTTTCTTACAGAGCAATAATATTCCATAACATTCATATACCATAATTTATTCAGCCACTCTCCAATTGATGGGCATTCATTCAGTTTCCAGTTTCTAGCCACTACTAAAAAGGCTGCCACAAACATTCTTGCACATGTGAGTCCCTTTCCTCCTCTAAGATCTCTTTGGGATATAAGTCCAATAGAAACACTACAGGGTCAAAGGGTATGCACAGTTTGATAACTTTTTGAGCATAGCTCCAAGTTGCTCTCCAGAATGGCTAGATCCATTCACAGTTCCACCAACAATGTATTAATATCCCAGTTTTCCCACATCCCCTCCAGCATTCATTGTTATCTTTTCCTGTCATTTTAGCCTATCTGACAGGTGTGTAGTGGTACTTCAGAGTTGTCTTAATTTGCATTTCTCTGATCAATAGTGATTTGGAGCAACTTTTCATATGACTAGAGATGGTTTTAATTTTGTCATCTGGAAATTGTCTGTTCATTTCTCTTAACCACTTATCTATTGAAGAGTGGCTTGAATTCTTATAAATATGAGACAATTCCCTATATATTTTAGAAGTGAGGCCTTTATCAGAACCCTTAAATGTAAAGATGATTTCCCAATTTGATGCTTCCCTCCTAATGTTGTCTGCATTAGTTTTATTTGTACATAAAATTTTTAACTTAATATAATCAAAATTATCTATCTGGTGTTCAATTAGGAGTTGCATATCTTCTTTGGACATAAATTTATTCCATCTCCACAGGTCTGAGAGGTAAACTATACTACGTTCCTCTAATTTGCTTACAAAATCACTCTTTATATCTAGATCATGAACCCATTTAGATCTTATCTTGGTATGTGGAGTTTTATTTATTAATTCAATAGTTTTCTTACTTTCAATTTTATTAATTTCCCCTTTTATTTGTAGAATTTCCAATTTGGTATTTGAGGATTTTTAATTTGTTCTTTTTCTAGCTTTTTTTTAATAATAAGCTCAATTCGTTGATCTTTTCTTTGTCTATTTTATGCAAGTAAGCATATAGAGATATAAAATTGCCCCTTATAACTGGTTTGGCCATATCCCACAAATTTTCTAATGTTGTCTCATTATTGTCATTCTCCGGGATGAAATTATTGATGGTGTGTATGATTTGCTCTTTCACCCATTCATTCTTCAGGATTAGATTATTTAATTTCCAATTAACTTTTGGTCTATTTTCTCCTGGCCTTATATTGCATATGATTTTTATTGCATCATGATAAGAAAAAGATGCATTTACTATTTCTGCCTTTCTGCATTTGATTTTGAGGTTTTTATGCCCTAATATATGGTCAATTTTTGTTGATGTTCCATGTATCCCTGAGAAAAAAGTAAAGTGCCTACTGTCCCCATTCAATTTTATCCATAGATCTATCATACCTAACTTTTCTAACAATTGGTTTACCTCCCTAGTTTCTTTCTTATTTATTTTGTGGTTTGATTTATGTAATTCTGAGAGAGTAAGGTTGAGATCCCCCACTAGTATCGTTTGGCTGTCTATTTCTTCTTGCATCTCTCTTAATTTCTCCCCTAGGAATTTGGATGCTATACCACTTGGTGCATATATATTTAGTATTGATATTGCTACATTATCTATGGTACCCTTTAATAAAATATAGTTTCCTTCCTTATCTCTTTTAATTAGATCTATGTTTGCTTTTACTTATCTGCGATAAGGATTGCTGCCCCTGCTTTTTTTTGTTCACCTGAAGCACAATAGGTTCTGCTCCAGCCTTTTACCTTCATCCAATATGTGTCACTATGTTTTAAATGTGTT
>JAJPUD010015571.1:474-36919 GCA_023553655.1 Myrmecobius fasciatus | reverse complement strand
AGGAAGGAAGGAAGGAAGGAAGGAAGGAAGGAAGGAAGGAAGGAAGGGAGGGAGGACTAATGTATTCAGCATTTAATTTATAAATTATGACCTAACATATTACAAAGATTACTATTACCCTTATCTAGTTGTAGTATGATGAACTAACACATTACTATTTTGGTTTCTAACCTAGTTGTAAAGAAGATTATATGAAGCTGGTGATGTTAATTTAACTGTAAAATTGTTTACTATTTAATTTTTTGATTTGTTTTTAGGTTTTAAGTCAAACTTTACTTGATTTTGAATATATATATGTGGCTTTTGTATGTATGTATATATATAGATTAGATTAGATATTGATACCTATATTTCAAGTCCCCCATGCTTGAAGCTCTCCTTATTCATCTCCACCTCCTGACTTCCCTGATTTCAAATTTCAATTAAGAAGCCTTTTCCAATCAACCTTAACTTTAGCGCCTTCCTTCTGAGATTACTTCCAATTCATCTCACACATACATACATATGTATGTATGTATATGTGTATATATATATACATATATAAGATATATGTTGTTTTTAATATGGTTGTTTACATATTGTCTCCTCCATTCAGTTATGAGCTCCTAGAGAACATGAACTGTTTTTTATTTTTTTTTTTAAATCCCTGGCACTTACAGTATCTGGAACACAACAGGAGCTTAAATGCTTGTTGACTTTACATATATGATATCATGCAAATGAAGTTTATTTGTATGAAATAATGTATGGAAAATTCTATAAAATTTTTAAATATTATATTTATTATTGTTTTTACTAGTTGGGAACTCCCACTGCAGAATTCAGAAATTCCTTCTACCTAGGCAAGTAAGCATTCTTTCTGCAACTTAGAGCTTTGTAGAATTGCGTGGACTCATTGATGGAAAATGCTCAATCAATGTTTGTCATTGAAATAGTGATATTGACTCAGGAAATGTTACCACCAGGCACCAGTTTCTATAATACTTTCCCTGCCAATGAAAATTATTATGAATGAAAAAAAATTAGGAAAACTAAATTTTTTCCCGAATTTATGGAAGACACATAAATATATTATGGAATGGAGTTTTCTGTTGCAAAGTGTTTGGCAATATAGAACTATGTGATGGAGGCTGCTGTACTTAGGTGTGTCAATACATGTATCAATCATGATTAAAAAATCCCTCTACTAGGAAGCTAGGTGGTGCAGTGGATAGAGCACCAGCCCTGAAGTCAGGAGGACCTGAGTTCAAATCTGCCCTCACCTCCTAGCTGTGTGACTCTGGGCAAGTTACTTAACCCCAATTGCCTCAGCAAAAAAAAAAAAAAAAAAAAAAAAAAAAATCCCTCCACTTATCTGTGTATATCATCATATATTTTCAAAACAACAAGGCAATTAGGAATTCTGAAGAATGCAAGTTAGTAATTCATTTACAATTGAGGGAAAAATTGAAAGTCTAGTTTCCCAAATTATTTCCACTTACAGTTTGAAATTTTATCATCAGAGATTCTTTCCTTTTGATTCTATTGCAGAAGTCTTTTTTTTAAAAAAATGCATATTAATTATAATACATTAAGCCAATTCACACAAAGGTATCAGTGACTCATCAGATAATTTCCTCTGGTCAGAAAAGTGGAAACAGTGAAAGAATATTAAATACCCTTAGGAAGCATTATAAAAGTTATTTGTGGGGAAAAAAGAAAGGGTCACCAAGAATAACCTTAGCCTACTTAATAATATTCTCCTGGTATTGCTTGTACTAGGAGGAATTAATCAAAGCACTTCCTGATATCACTTAATTTCCCCAGCATATCCTGATAACCCATCCACAAAGTTGGAACATTTTAGTTAGAAGCTATATATTTCCACAGCAGCATGTAATTATTACTACTAATCATATTCTAAGGATATCAGAAAAAGGGCATTCACTATGTCTCAGAGATGACAGCCATTGGCAGCTCATACTTTCACCTGGATTTATTTAAGAAACCTGAGGATCTTCTGCTGCTGTTTTTAAGAAGCTTGGAAGTATTAGCTTCTGGGTGTGGTTTTGAAAGTAATCCAACCAGGGCAGAGGATCTGTTCTGTTGACCTTGGCAGGGTCACCAAAGAGTTGTCACAGGGAGATCCAAAAGAAGAGAAGGCTTTGGAAAGTTAAAAAAAAAATCATTTTCAAATATATGCAGAAGTCTTATTATAATTGACTAGGGTACATAACAACAGCTTGTTAAGAACCTACTGTTTACAGACTACTCTGAGGCACAGAGGGAAATGTGACGTTTAAATATATAGGGTTTCTGCTCTTGTGGAGCCAAAAATTACATAACTGCCAGCTCTCAGATGGAATTTACATAAATAGCAATTTGAGAGATTCAGGTTAGCTATAAGAAAGCACTGCCTGAAGGAAGATTTGTTAAATGCTGAAATGGAGGTAACAGTAGGGACTTTTATTAAAAAAACAAAACAAAACAAAACAAAACAAAAAACACATTGAAACATCAAAACACCAACTCTGTGTTTCAAATAATTAAAAAGGGAATAGTTTATCAGAAGGCAAAAAATTATGATATAATAATATAACCTCACCCCCATTATATTCATCTCTTGAGGTCCAATGGAATGAGTTAGAGTATTGATCCCAATTTTTTTTTAATTTTGTTTTGTTTTGAAAGACTTTCACTTCAATCTCATCTCTTTTGAGCAGGAAATAAAATTTATGAAAGTCTCTCCTGTTCTTTCTTTTACTATATCTGCTTTCTCTCCTTAAGGGAGTTAATGGTCAGAGGTAGTTAGGAAAAAGAGAACCTTGCCACACCATTGGTTTTCCCCAGCCATGAATTCTGCCTTTCTGAGAAAACAAATTCTACATTTTGTCATCTCATCCTTTCTCCCAAGGGCAGCAGTATTTGGTATTTACAAAGAACACTTGCTTATACATGATTAATGCCAGCTATTATTATCCTCTTAATAGTATTATCTTACCCTTCTTTTATACATATTAACATATGTTTGTTACATGCATCTTACATATATAAAATTTCGTTATTTAAATTCAAATAGCAAAGGGCAGGTTCAGTTTGTAAAAACCAGACTCTTGAGCTAATTTTCAAGTTTAACTGTTTGAATTAGGACAAATTAGGAAAATATGTTTAGCCTCAAGCTCTTCTTCCCTAAATTTTTAAGCCTTTTGAATATTTTATGAGGCATGGAAATGTGGAGCTGTTGATTGATCAAAATCCTATGAACTGATTTTTTGTTTGGACTCAAATTCCCAAAACATTTAAGTTTGGTTAAGAAATCAGACTCTGAGAAGCTGAGATTTCAAAACATGATAAAAATCAGTTGTGCTGTGATTTTTTTTTCTTGTAGTCAGTTTTCTGTGCCTCAAAGATAAAGTTCTTTTAAAATTTTAGCCACCAGGACTTGGGAGACAAATTATTGAGGTTTTTACTATTTCTTCCTTTTAAAGTTCATTTATTAGTTAATTAACCATCCCACCACAAAAAAATTGATGGTTCCATTACATTAATATGAAAAATAGGTCTGTAAGTGAACATACATAAAGGAAAGGGATTTTTGTTAAATGTTTTTTTAAATTCCCTTGGCAATTCCAAATAATATTCAAATGAGCTGGTGTAGAGAGTGGTTGGAGGTATAGATCATATAATGATCTGCATCTCAGGAGAACCAGCTTCTGACCAAACCTCCATTAGGAGACCTTTTCAGGTCTCTCATAGCTTGGAGACTTTCCCATAGTGATTTTATATATATATTAGAGCATACATATACATATTTATGCATATACATAGGCATATATATGTGAGTACATGTGCATAAAATTTGCATTTATATTTTGCATATATATATGTGTGTGCATAATATTTGTGTATTGCCTTATATATATGTTTATATATAATATATGCATTTTATATGTATATATGTCTATATTTATATCTCATACATATATACCTACATACCTAGTTCTTTACATGTTCTCTCTCTCATTAGAATGTGAGTTTCTTGAGAACAAAGAAAGACTGCTTTTGTCTCTCTTTGTATCCTCAAAGCTTATCATATTGCCTGGCATATAATAAGCATATCATAAATACTAATTGATTTTCAAAATATAGGAAAATCTCCTTATTTCTCTGGGCTTCAACTGAAAATGGAGTTGGACTAGATGGTCTCTCAAGATCCTTTCCAACTCCAAAATCCTATGATTCTATGAAATAGACTAATAAAATGTTTGCTTGAACTACCAAATTTGAAGTTTTCTCAGGATAAAAACTGTGTAGATTTGTTTCTAACCAAAACAATATTATTCTAAAACTAATGTATTTCACAGATGGGTCTATCCAGAAGCACTTTTCAACATTCAAAATATCACTCAATAGAGACATCTAAAAAAAGTTTATTTTTATTATCTCCAAATATTTGTTTATGCAAAAATGTTTGAAGTAAACTGCCACTCCAAATTGAAAAATAGACATTTTCATCAGGAACAAACATTTTGGCAGTTAAATGCCCCCTAATGAAACATTTTGTTGAGAAATGGGTATTTGATTTGAGAGATGTTTGCCAATGTCATTCGTGGCCTGAATGCTACCATCACACAAAACTGGAAACTAGAGCAAAATATACAGCAAACTCCTGGGAAAAACTCCCAGAGTGTGCTGTGTCTATGGCCAGAGCATACACACCAGGATGGGTCTCTTAACTCTGATTTTCATGAAATTATTCATGTCGATAACTATGATGACCAAAATAATTACCTTGATTATGTATAGCCATGGCTTCTATCTACATCTCTTGAAAGAATGTGGAAATTTTAGCAATTGTCTGAATAACTCAAGCTAAAAACTCCTTATATATCTAGATAATTGAAGTAAAATGTCTTTTGGCCTGAACAAGATTCAATTATCCTGTTCCTGCTACATGTAGTTAAAACCTCAGAACTTCCTGAAAACCACCCCTATCCCCTTAATCCATAATTCTTTGCACTTCAAGTTGTACTTTTCAGTATGGTTGACTCAACAGAAGAAAGGCTAGATTTGTAGTCAGGAAGAAGTTCAATTCCTGCCTCAGAAACTATGTGAGCCTGGGCACAGCCTTTGTTTGCCTCAGTTTCTTCATCACTACAGTCCCTACGTCCCAGGATGATTATAACTATCAAATGAGATAATATTTGCAAAATGCTTTGCAAACATTAAGCCACTTTACAAATGTTATTATTGTTGCTGCTGCTGCTCTTTCAGTATTTCATTGGATCTATGGTCTCTCTACTGCCAGGGCTCTCTCCACTGGAGCAGAACATAGCCCTTTCATATTTTCTCAACCTATGTGATTCCTTCCCCCTTTTTTCTGTACATCCTCTATCTAATATATGCCCTACATCCTGGGTTCCTTCTTCTGGTTCTTTCATTATGTCATGGCTGCCAGTATGCCATTCAACCTGGTCCTCACTTTGGCTTTGTAACCAGTCATATCCAATCACATATATTCTTTCTGATGTGTTCTAATGCTATTTCTCATGCACACATTGTTATTGGTAAAGTGTTGAGACCTACTTGTAACTACTTTATGCCTTTCTATTGCCCTTTGGGGCACTTATAGCTTTGATTCTTCTTATACCCCGATACTTCAACATTCACAGTCATACAGCAGCATAAATTGTCAGTTTAAAAAAAATTAGTTGCCTCAATTCTAGATGTTCCATGATTTTTAAGTTTCCATATTCTTTAAATAAAACATTCCTCCTCTTCCAATTGCTACTACTGAAGAAGATGATGATAATAAGAGAAAGGAAGAGGAGGAAGAAAAGGACAAGAAAAAGAATGAGAAAGAAAGGAGGAGAAGGTGGCATAGGAGGAGGAAGAATATAAGAAAAGTAAAAGGAGAAAGAAGAAGAGGAGGAGGAAAAAGAGAAGATGAAGAAAACAAGGAAGAAGAAAATGAAGAGGAAGAAGAAAAAGAAGAAGAAAAAAGAAGAAAAAGAAAAAGAGGAAAAAGAGAAGATGAAGAAAACAAGGAAGAAGAAAAGGAAAAAAGAAAATGAAGAAGAGGAAGAAGAAGAAAAAGGAAAAGAATAAGAGGAGGAGGAAGAGAAGGGAAAAGGAGGAGGAAGAGGAAGAGGAGAAAGAAGAAGAGGAGGAGGAGAAGGAAGAGGACAAGGAGGAGGAACAGGAGGAGGAAAGAAGAAAAGGAAGAAGGGGAAGAAGAAAAAAGAAAGAAGAAAAGGAAGAAGGGGAAGAAGAAGAAAAAAGAAAAGAAAGAAGAGGAAAGAGGAGGAAGAATGACAAAGAAGATGACAGTGATGAAGATGAAGGCAAAGATGAGGATGATGACCTTGACTTGAGTTCATACGTGGCCTCAGAAAACTATGACCCTGGACAACTCACTTAATATTTGTTTACCTCAACTGTAAAATAGAGATGATAATAATAGTACCTATATCCCAAGGTTGTTGTGACAATCAGATGGGATAATATTTGTAAAGTGTTTAGCAAAGTGCCTGACACATGATAGGTGCTTAATAAATGCTTGTTCTATTTCTCCCCTTCTCTCTACTTCCTATTTGACACTTTAAAATTTACAGGATGAATTTATCTCATTTAAACCTCATGATAACCCTGTTAAGTATTTTTGGAGGAATTCCTTCTACCATGGCAACTGTGCCATAAATTTGCAACTTTGAGGACTCTAAGAGGTTAAGCATAGCTTGCCTAGAGCCACACAGCCAATATGTATCAGTAATAATATTTAAATCCAAGTCTTTTTGACTCTGAAGCCCTTTTTCTATTCCCTACATTACAATGCTTTTCAAGATAGGTTATTTACTACAGGTGTCTAAATAAAACTAAATTAAACCCTTCATTTCATTAAATGATTAAATCACATTTTGTCAATTAGTTCTTTGTTTCTGACTAGATACTGAACATATTTGCAAAGCATTTCATGTTTTACAAAATGTTTTTAGACTTTTGGCCTTGGAGGATAAGAGGTCAAATCCAGTTACAATAATGGAAATATTTGTCCCACAAAATGAGTTGCCTGAATTGATGACCCATTTATTTCAAACACTTCTTGGTTCACTAAAAAAATAAGACATTCTCTTGGAGTTTGTTGTAATGGGATTTGGAGAAGCTGAATTAAATGTTCCAAGAAATTTTTCCCTTGATGGTTAAAGGAGGATCAATCCCATTATAACTGTTGGACAAAACTCTTATCAATTTTCTGTGGCTACAGCCCTATCTAGGAATTGACTTTACTTTATTCCTAGCTTTGAATTGAGAAGCTAGAATCTAAGAGTACTATGAGAGAAAATGACAAGAAAAATTAAATGTAAAAGTGGATGTAATGGTTGCTTTTCCTTTTTGTGTAATGCTGAGCATATTTTTTAAAGGGAAGTTTAGCTTGACTCTATAGCTTTTATGTAAAAAGTTCTAACTAATGCTCAGTTATATTAGAGATTAATTTCTATCCAAAGAACCAGCTCAGTAAAAATTAAATGTTAGAAATCTAAATTTTATTAAATTGGGAGAGAGTGCATAGAGTAACAGGATCTAAGAAAAAAGCAAAAGAAATTGAATCTTGTCATTTTGTTCAGTACCAAATGAGGAGGTAAAGCAAAGTCTCACACATGATTTTTTACCCATCTGAAAAAACATGTCCCTGCTAATCTGTATTTTCCCTAAAAACTAAGAAACAAAAAAAACATTTTGGAACCCAGAGGTTTGCTACCAAATATTTGTCTTTTAGCCAAAAGGAAATAAGAAGGTAAGAAACTATCTTAGATCTGTGCATGGAGGCTTTGACTGAGATCTTGCCCTCCTTCCAAAGGTTTTTAAAAACGGCTTCACTGGAAACTATTAACTCATCTGTTGGAGAGATTAGGAGGAAGTTCCAAGAGAAAAGACAAAAGATCTCAAATCCTTTCTTATCAGTCCAGTTGTTTTCCTTACTCCATTTGCACAGTCAACCTCAGGTTCAGAAGATCATTCATTCATTTCATCAAATAAATATTTGTTCAACATCTATTCTATCCATAGCACCTATATACTATGGGGAAATCAAATAAGTGTAATATGTGCTCCTTGATCCACCTCTTTATATATATATATATATATATATATATATATGTTAATTTATACTTATGTACCACTATATATGAAGATATATGTGCATATACTTATATATAACACATGTATACATGTGTGTACATATACATATATAAATACACATAACTGTGCCAATAAGTGATAGGACAGACAACACTAAGTTCTCTAGGTTCAGAAGGAGAAATTATTAGATTGAGTTGGTCACAAAAGACTTCATGGAATACATACTTGAATTAGGCTTTGAATGAAGGGCAGCACTGAATAAATCAGCATCAATTTAAATAGAATGGGGAGTGGAATTTGAGATGAAGATGATGGCATGAAAGTGGTCATTCATATAGAATGTTCTAGGAATAGTAAATAGGCCAGGTTAGTTAGAACAGGTCTAGATAAATAATGAATAATAAGATGGGAAAGGTTTATTAGGTTTGGGTGATACAAGACCTTGAAAACCAGGCTAAGGAATTTGGACTTTGTTCTGTAGTCAGTGATATATTGAAGTTTTTTTAATAGAGGAGTGACATCATGAAAGTTGAGCCTGAGGAAGTCTGGCATCTGGCAATAATGTATAAAACAGATTGAAAGGGGGAGAAATTTTTGGAGCATCATCAAAGCATTAAAATTATTATTAAGTAACTATGATGGCCCAAATGAAGTTAAGAATCTAAAGCTAGTCATAGAGTCTAGAGCTATAAAACAAACCAAAAAAAACCCCCAAAAAACACCTTAGAGATTATCTGCTACAACTTTCTCATTTTATAGAGAGATACATATTTATGTACCACAACTTATTTAACTATTTTCCTATCAATGGACATTTTTCTCCCTCCCTCCCCCACCCAATTCTCAGCTAACATAAAAACTGCTGTTATGAATATTTTGATATATATGCGATCTTTCATTCTAGATGACCATCTATAGATAGATGTTTAACAAATATTTATTTGATGATATGAATGAATGATCTTCCGATCCTGAAGTTGACTGTGCAAATGGAGTAAGGAAAATAACTGGACTGATAATATATAGACATATTTTCCTATCCTATCCTAAGGTCACACAAGTGGTAAGTAGTAGAGCCAACATTTTCAGCCCACTTCTTCTAACTCTAAACACAGTATTCTTTTTATTCTACTATAATTCATTTTTAGTTAATTCAAATCTACTTGTCTAAAAGGTCTTGCAAGACCAGAGAGCATAACTTCAGAGGCAATACAAGTTGTTGAGAGTGTAGATAGAAGCAGACAACTGTAAATCTAATGCTGAATGTTCAAGAAAAGATAAAGATTTGGTAAAGTTCTCACATGAAAACTGGGAATTGTTGATTGATCTTGACTTATGGTATTAATTCTTAAATAAATACCAATATAACATTTTATCTATGTTAGTGTATCAAATATAAAAGATGTAAGGTCTAAATAGAAATTCCTTGTCAGTTTTTGTAAAGTAAATGAAATGTTTCATGGGATTTATTTTTAGAAAATTTGTTTATTAGATATGTTAGTATCATGTACATTTTTATATACTGACAGTTACTACATTTACATACATAGTATATAGCTACATTTAAAAAATTCCTATTTGCTTATTCTTATAAACCTTCACCACCAGGGCAAAAAAAAAAAAAAAAATGGTAGGTGACATTACTTTACAAGCCAACTTGCCCAGAAATGTAGAGAAGGAAATGAAGAAAAATATTCTATCCAGGCAAAACTTAAATCATGCATTGATTTCATTTGTTTACTGATAGGAATCAATATCTGGTGGAATTTCTTTGCTGATTTCTAATAAATAGAAAATAGCCTAAGAATTGGAATATGTAGGCATACTTAACAGGAATGAAGTAAGCATGATAGTAGGGGATAATATGGTGACATTTGAAAAGGTTTTTATTTTTATTGATATATTGTTTTTATATCATCTTCAATTCTGAAAACCCTTCCCTTCCCATACCTGTCAAAGCACTCCTTGTAACAAGAAAGAAAGAAAGGGGATATAACAATCTAGAAAAACTTACCAATGTATCAACTGAATATGACTAGATACAATGTTTAATGCCCGTAGTTCCCCATCTCTAGAATGGAGGGAGGAAGAAAGTTTTTTTTTCATTTTTCCTCTAGGGAGTTTTGATCCTCTATCCTCTAGTTTTGATATTTTTTGTCCTTTCCATGTGCCTTAATGTAGTCCTTGTGAATATTGTTTTCCTGGCACTACTTACCTCATTCTACATCTGTTCATATATTTTCCCATGCCTCTCTGAATTCTTCAAAGTCATCATTTCTCATAGTAGCAATAATATTTCATTACATTTATGTACCACAACTTATTTAACTATTTTCCTATCAATGGACATTTTTCTCCCTCCCTCCCTTCCTCCCCCACCCAATTTTCAGTTACCATAAAAAGTGCTGCTATGAGTATTTTGGTATATATAAGATCCTTTCATTCTGGATGACCATGTTTTTCAAATCAAAAATCAGGATGCACGTTTTATTTTCTTTTTAAATATGCATTTATTTTGATAAACATTTATTACTTCTCCCTCCCACTTCTTTCATCCCAGTCGAACAATAAAAAATCCAAAACCCTCATAAGAAAGATATGTAGTACAGCAAAAACAATTTCTACATTGGCCATGTCCACAAATGCATTTCTCATTCTGAATTTTAAGTCCATTACCTCTCTAGCAGGAGGTAAGTGGTGTGATTCATCTTCAGTCCTCTGGACTCATGGTTTATAATTGCATTAATCAGAGTTCTAAAAGAACCCACATTTTCATATTTCATAAAACATTTTAACAGCTTATTAGTTGTTGTTTTCTCCCCCCTTCTCTGAGCAGTTAATCATCTTCTCTTTTACATTAACAACAGCTAGTTTGAGGTCTTGGATTAGATCAGAAATAATTTTTGTTGGTTCAAAATTTAAAAAGATATATTTATTTAACTAAGGATTTTTCATGTTTCAAAATTTATGTACAGTTCTTGTTTTTTGTTTCCTATTGTACTCATTATTGGCTTGCCAGTAACATGCTAAAATAAAGCTGGGACTAAATTTTCAATAATTTCATTGACCCACATTCAGTCTTCTTTAGCAGGATTTACTCAATATTGTTCTCCATTCAACGACTTCCCAAGCTAACTGGAACAGTTCGTTGTCTGAAATGAAGAATAATTAAAAATATTGTACTTAATTCTTTCTCTGAAGGTAACAATTCATCCATTTAGTGCTTTTCTGGTGATTCTCAGTTCTGTGCTGGGGGCAACCTGGTTGGTATCTGATGTTCAAGTAGGATGAGTCCCAAGAAGTTCTAGCTTTCCATCCGGTGATACACCCTCACAATGTAAACTGGCAAAATAATGCAGTGAACCACAGTTCTTCTTTAGAGATGCATAGTAGCTCATTAGTATCGTCCTCGGGGAGCTACATGAAGAATTCAGAAATTCTAGACTAGGAGAGAAAATTTTGACTTTTGCTATCATTAGGCAAATCCTGTCACTCATCTCATTGTCTTGCACCTATACCATTTGTTGAAACCTGCTTGAATAATACTAACCATATTTCTGCTGCTTATCAAAAGATATCCTTCAATTACTGGAAAAGATGAATAGCTCCCATAGCTCAACAGTGAGATAGCAGGAATACAAAAAACAGCCTCATTGATTCTATGTGACAGTTGACATGGTGTAGCAGGTGGTGGCTATTATCCTCCCCCATTTAACAGAGTAATACACTGAGATACAGAGGAAAGTTTCTACCACTTAGTATCACAGGCAAGACCAGGAATGAGCCACGTGAGACCCAATTCCCCTTCTTATGTACTGTAGTATCACTAAGCCATGTGAGGCCCCATTCTCCTTTCTATGTACTGCAATTGATAATGGTTTACAGATAATATTCAGGGTCTGCATTTTTCAGGAGAAAAAAATATATCATCCTGGCTATTTTCATCATAAAATTTCAGAAGCCCTTTATAACCCTGAATTATGATAGCTATTCATCCTTCCACTTCTCTATATATTCTCTGGAGAGCAAATTATTATCAATGATAATCAAATAATAGTCATAAAAGTAATGTAATCATATCAGGAGAGGCAGCAATAGGTTGTTATGCTAATGGTGTACTGAGGAACAGTAAGTTTTGGAAGCCCCTCTAAAGCAAAGGGAAGAGAGGAAATAAGCACCTACTGTATGCCATACAAGGCTTACTATGCTGAGCACTTTACAAATACTTCATTTGATCCTCACAACCACCCTGGGAAGGAGGTACTATTATGATCCCTATTTTACAAATGAGGAAACTGAGGCAGGCAATGGTTAATAAGTAATTTACCCAGAGTCAGATCACACAGTTAATAAGTGTCTAAGACTGAATTTGAATTTGAATCCTCCTGACTACAGGCTTAGTGCTCTATCCATTCTACTATCAGCTGCTTCTAAACAAAAGCAGGGTTCTAAAAACTGTTCCAGAGGAACCCAGAGTCCTAGCTTATTTGGATTCCAAGGACTATTTCACATATGAACATAAGTGGAGAAAAATTTTAGTTATCCTGTCCTGTCACACAAATTACTTGCGTGAGAGTGCTATTTTTGAACCTAGTTTTCTTTGCTTCTTTGTACTGTAGCTCCAAATAATGCTCTCATCTTCATCTTGACGCAGGTTCATTTGTTCCCAAAGGGCAACAAGTCCTACACTAGGAATAGTGCAAGTGTTACCATTATAGGGGGAAATATATTAAAATTTATTTTAACCTGACCCAGATACAGAACCATATAAAAAGGAAAGAGATATGTCATTTAAAATCTCCACACTTTGTTGCCTTAACATTTACTAACTTTTATTGCTTCATATGCATCCATGTTAGAATGCATGAATTGTTGGTTATAGATTGTTATAAATTTAGAGTTATACAAATTTACCTTGCTTATCATTAAAACTTTAATTCTTACTCATGGTAAAACATGTTACCCACCCCTTAACTGAGAAGTTGGTACAAGTTGAGACTTAATTTTTTGACCTGCTCAATGTGGTATTGTTACAAGGTTTTTGTTTTTTTTTTCTTTTTCAAAATGGGAAGGAAGATTTTTTTAATTGAAAAAATAAATAAAATTTAATTGAAAGAAAGAAAAAAGTAGGCTCTTAAAAAAAGTTCATATCTCTTAATCAAAAAGCTTCCTTCATTTCAAAAAGTTTGCATGGCTGTACTCTAAAGGAGAAGTGATTCCTATGTTGCCCCAAGGGATAAGGCCTGATGATTTTTAAATTTGTTCAATTCCAGTTTTTCTATGATACACTTTTAGGAAGCAGGTGCCATCCTAATTATAGGAAGGAAGATGTGAGTTCTCAGCAAGACATTTTCTATTATTACATTTTCATAAAAACAAAAGAGAAAATGTCTTAAAAGCACTCAATTTCAATTTCTAGATCCAGGGACTCTCTTCTCCATTCATCATCAAACTATGGTTCCCTATATAGAAAATGCTATCAGAGATCAAAGAGAACATGGTTTTAATCCTGTGTTTAATGCAGCAGTAAGTATATGAATCCCACCCCACCCCACTCCTAAGTCTCAAATCTCCAAGTGCGTCTTTAAAAAAGAAAGAAAACTATCGATACAATCTCAAAGTTTAGTGCTTAATGAGGCTCCATCAGAATAGTTTGCCAGACTTAAATTCTCCTCTGGAAGTTCCAAGAGTTTAGGAATGGTTGTGATGAGTATAATTTGGGTACTCTGAAAAAAAGAAAACAATTATGGCTCCTGTCCACAGGAAGGGAATTTCCATACTGAATGATCTTCCCTAAGGAATCCTACCAAGATTTTTGAGTATGTAAGAAATGTGTATGGGAAAGTTGGTGTTGGAAAATGATATTTTTCAAAATGGCAGCAATTTTTATAATAGCATAGCTGCTTCTGAGAGTTATAGACTTGCATAGTGACCAAGAATAACATATAAATATAAATTTACAGCAAGGCTTGTGCCCCACTGGATGTATGTTCCTTTGGATTTTTCCAGCATGCACTGAGTACTTTCTCTCCCCACCTTCCCCTTTTCTTCTTCCTTTTGCCAGTTATCTTCCAATAATAGACTATAAGCTCCTTGAGAGCAGGAACTATCTTTCTTTTTCATATTTCTGTTTCCAGTGATCAGCACAGGGCCTGGCACACAGTAAATAATTAATAAATGTTTATTGATCAACTGTCCCCCTATTCCCAGAAGTATTTGGGTTCACAAAAACCAGGTGTGGTCCTGGCAGCATAATCCGGAAGGGTTGGTTTCTTAGGTCCTTTGTCCCCACTCTAGGAGAGAAAATTCCTGAATAAAGTTTAGATAAACTTTGTATGTGGGTAAGAGAATCCTAGGTTTAGATGTGGAAGTGACTTTTACAGACCATTGAGTTCAAACCTCTCATCTTAAGAGATAAGGAAACTGAGATATGAAGAGATTAATGACTTTCCTAGGGTCATAGCTATTTACATGTCTGAGGCAGAATTTGAATGCAGGTCTTCTTGACTTCAAGTTCATTTCTTTATCCTCTCTTCCCACATTTATTATATTATTTTACCCACCACAGAAAATGAATAAAGGACTCAAAGGAGACCAGACACAAATATAGAAATATAAAGTACTCCAATAGCCCATTAAGCTCAACATCTTGGCAAACATTCTTTTTCTGGGATTGATGAGCAATGCTCCCCCATTTACCCCAGATCCGAATCATTCCAGAAACCCACAGCAACAGCAGACTTGGCAAAGTCCAGATCTCTTTCCCTATTTTGGCACAAATTTAGTCCTTCAGCTGTCAAGAATCGTCTTTTCTTCTTTCAATAATGTGTTGGTAAGACAAACTTCTCCCTTTAGGAAAGTCAAACTGGAATAGAAAGTCAATTCTCAGGAACTCTAATCTCTTACCTATGTTCAGAAAAGAAAAAGAAAGGCAGAAGAAGTTGCCCGGAAACTAGGAGCTCAGAAACTTCCCTGTCAGCCAGTTGTATGCTCCTCCTGCAAGGATTCTTTTTTTTTTTTTTTGCTCCTGAGGGAGAGAAGGGAAAAGTCCCCTTCTGAATTCCAGAATTCCAGGATTCCAGGCTGGAAGTTCAAGGAAAGAAAGTATGAGCCACCTTGTATTTTATTTTTGTAGACCACAAAGGAGGTGACCTAGGTAGGAATCTATCCTTTTGAACCTGAGTCAATAAGTGTAAACAATAAGGTAACAGTAGATGTAGAGATCCTGATCAACTCCCTCTTCCCTACGGATATGAAAGCCAATTCATGAATTCTACAGTTATTTATTTGTTTTATTTGAATTTAGTTCCTTGAGAGAAGGGAATGCCTTTTGCCCTTTGTATCTCCAGCACTTAGCACAGTGCCTGATAACATAGAAAGAGCTTAACCAATGTTTGATTGATTGAATAGTAAACTAGAATTTGAGAAAATGGCTCTGGTAATGAAGGGCACATATGTGGTAAATTCTAAGCAAGTTGTCTGACCTCAGTACCACCATTTTTTTTTCATCTTTACAGTGAAAAAGAAGAAGGATATTAACATACTTCTGAGTGATATTTTAAGAAATAACTGAGTTTTAAAAGATTTTCTATTGTATCATGCATGATTCAGATGGTACAGAGAACTGAATAGAGAATGCATCCTGTTAGTAAATGGAGGGGAAAAAAGAAACCTAAAACATCTGTTTGAAAAAGTATCTCCTCTTTTTAAAATTTTTTTTTCTGCTTAAACTGCAAAGGCTGCTTTCATTATTTCCTAAACTGCTAGGGATTATAGTTGATACTAAAATTAATATTCAGCCTTTCAGCAAACATTTTGAAAGAATCTACTTTATATAAAGCATGGTGCTAGACTTTAGTGGAGGTACAAAGAAAGTGAACACATATCCCCTGTTCTCATGAAGCTTGCAATCTACAGAGAGTATATGACACACAGATATTCAAAAATTGTGGTTATTTCAATAATTAGAATGCAGAGTAACCTATAAAAAAGAATATAAGACAAGAAAATTACTAGGCAAGATCAGTGGAAGAAAAGATTTCTAATTGGAAGAAAGGGAAAAGTCGGGTGGATGTTATCTGATAGACGATTGACAATTTTGACTGGAGCTCTGGGAGAAACTGGGGAGAAATGTAGATTTGGGAGTTCATCTGCCTGGTGGTAATAATACAACAGGAGTAAATGAAGCAGCTAAAGGAGAAGGCAGAGAGAGATGAGAAAAGGCCAAGGACAACTCTTTAACTAAACTTTATTAACAAGGTAATCCATATATATTTGATTTAGCACACAGACACAGACATAGATCTAGGTCTATTTTTTTGTTGTTGTTGTTGTTCTTGTATTTGGATTGATATTATAAGGTTTCAACTACTTACCAGTAGTAAATTTCTAATTACATAATAATGGAAGACATGAGTATTTCAAAACAGCAGGAAAAGAAACAAAAATTTAAAAATATATTCCTTACCATGGATTATTATGAAGAGAATGCTCCTGATACATCTGTTTTCTCAACCATACAATGCCTATGGATCAGAATCACTATTTAGAAATTTCAGCTTTGAATAAAGGGACAAAAATCTTTCAGTTAATGATGGAGGTAAAGAGGAAGTGGAGGAAAGGGAAGGAGGAGAGAAGAGACTTGTCAGCACACCAAGGAAATCTCTTCAAATATCAAATTGGTCCAGTTCAATATGCTTTGATGGACTGGTTTTGTTTTTGTTTGGTTTAGTCCTTTTTTTTGGGGGGGGGGATAAGACTAGGGATAACCATTTACTGAATTCAACTAACCATTGGCTTTTTGAAAAACCCTGGAATCATATACATGTCCCTTAAGTTTGATATCCGAATAACTTGGAGTTTAAGGAAAAGAAGAATTTTGTGCTCACTTTCTATTATTTTATATTTACGTAATTGTCTTTTTAAAAAAAGACTGCATACAGGCACTTAATATTATGTTGAATTGAGTCAGCTGTTTTCAGTTGCATAAAAAAATACAGAGGTAGGTAGTTAACATTGACAATAAACCTAGAAGTCAGAAGACTTGAGTTTGAGTCACAGTTTCCTGATTTCTTTTCTCTTCCTGAGACTCCATTTTCTTATTTTGACTGTCTGATTCTGTGAATTTAAGGAGAACCAACATAAGTTTACTTGCCTCTCTAGACAAGTCTCTAGGTCCCTTCCATTTTTTTCATGAGCAATATGGTTCTTTGTTCAAAGAAGACCCTGCTAGTGGTGATTATTATCTCTCAGACTAGACCAGAAAAAAGGCTAATATGGGATGTATCTTTACTTTTGCACTGAATTATAGGAAGATTATATTTGGATTTCTTGCTGTATTACAGTCTGGATTACTATATTGACATTTTAACAGCAGGGACCCAACCTTAAAAAAAGTTTCAAATACTAATGGCAATAATCACTTTTTTTGTCCTTCTCTCCCCACCCCCCAAACACCCATGGGCTATTATTAGCAAGAAAGTAATAGAAACTGCAGGATTTAAAGTTAGAAGGGAGCTTGGAGATTATCAAATACAACTAGCTCACTTATGATGATGGCAACAAAAACCCAGAAATGTTGTGTAGTTTACCCCAAATTATATAGGCCATAAATAGCAGAGCCAGGATTTGAACCTAGGTCCTTGTCCTCCAACAAATCTTTAGATTGCACCATGATGCCTCATCCAAGTGGCAGACTCATATTTATTGCTTCTCAAAGGAATTTAGTACCTTGAAGGAAACAAAAAATCTACTTACCCTATCCCACCTGCAACACCCATTCACTTCCCCCACAATCTCCCCCCCCCATACACACACACTCACACACTCATGTGCATGTGCAAACCTGGAACATTCTTTCTGGGATAAATACTTCCAGCCACCATCCTTGATCCCATTTGCCAATTCCTCTATTGCTAATTGCTTTTGAAATCACTGCTATCACTGAGATTTCTTTCTTTGAAGTAGCTGCTAGGCAGGGAAGGCCTATGACAGATTTGAAGTTTTTCTTTGGGTGCCTATTGAATCAGAAAGGTCAGGAAGAGCTGAGATGGAGAATTTCTTTGAACCTACATATTATGAAAAAGACTCTAGTTTTGGGAGGGACACAGATGGTACCTTAGGATGCTTAGAATTGACCAGTTAAGTGGGTGCTTTCGTAAATACCAGGAGCTCTCAAATCCCTAGGGAATCTAAAATCTGCATGCAATTTCAATAAATAAGTAAGGGGCAGGTCACTTAAAGATGGTCTCAGGAACCCTGCCGGATGTTAGGGAGAGGCTGACAAATAAAGGTGAGAGGCTCACAGGTGTTACCAGTCAGCAAAACTCACCTGCTCACACCCAGGTGGATGGATGGAGCAGTGACTGCCTCTTTTCTTGCCTGTCCCCACTGGTCACAGTTTGGAGGCAGGACAAATATACTCCCTCCTGCAGAGGAAGGGTTTGGCTTCTCCAAGACTTACCTTGGCATTCCTTGATGTCTTGGGGAAGCAGATGACCCCAACTGAGCGAGACAGTCAGCAGAACAGCAGCCCTTGATGCTGCAATGGGAAATTTCCATTCTTTGCTTGCAGCCCTGAAAAGAAAAAAAAAAATCTAAAGAGCTTGGTAGCTGGGAAATTTCCATCATGGAAAATTTTAACATATTCTTTAGCTCTAAACTCTGCTGGTTTACAGGGACCCTTCTCTTCTCTTTTGGTAATTTCTTTCTTTAAAAAACTATTGTGAAAATGGCAAAGCTACAAATATGATCTTTTGAGGCTAAGGAAGATGATGTGATGGAGAGAAAAAGGTTTAGGGTCAGTCTAGTACTGATATCTACCTTTGTCTACCAGAGCCCTAGAAACGTAAATAGCTACCAGACCCACTGTTTGGGAACCTTTCCAAAAGAACGAAGTATCTTCTCTTGGAGCACAGCAAGTAGCAGATGGATGGATGGATGGGTGCAGCTTTGGAGCATGACATAGTGAATGAACTCTGCTGTTGGAGAAAACAGTCCCAGGCAGACCCTATAGAGTTCCTCAACTTCATGAGACCAGCTTATCTTGAACTGAAAATCCCATCCAGGGCTAGAAGCACGTGAGCTCCTGAACTTAATGTCTATTCTTCCAGCAGGTGAGTCAAAATAGGGGTTCTTAAGCTTTTCTGAGTCACAGACCCCTTGGGCAGTCTAGTGAAGCCAATGGACCCCTTTCTCAGGATAAGGCTTTTAAATGCATAAAATACATATGGTTACAAAGGAAATCAATTCTATTGAAATCCAGTTATCAGAATGTTGTTTAAAAAAATAAACAAAAATAAAAACAAGTTCACAGACCTCAAAATAAGAACCCCAGACCTAAGAGGAGGTGCTCTGTCCAGACTGGATGAGATGATAGATGCCTTAGTGAACTGTGAAGACTAAAAACCTGGTACCCAAAGGCTGCCTGACTCCACCCAGGTGGAAGTTGATGAATGACCTCTAAAAAAATAATGCCATGCCAGAGATAGCCTCCATTCAAATTGGCCACAGTTCCCCTGTATTGTTCCAAATATAAATTGGCTCTGACTCTTAGTCAACATTTTGGTGCCTTCATATACATTTCAAGCGATGGATTTGTTAGGAAAAAGTTAGGACTTGATATCTGTCTCAGAAGGTTGTTCAGAGAATCAAATGAGACAATGTATATAAACCTTAAAGTTACTAGATAACTGTTATTGTTACAATTACTAATAAGAATAAATTACTTTCTAGTTGGTCCAAAATATTAAAAAACATTTTTATTCTTATAAAAAGAAAAAAAATGAAGAAAGAAAGAAATCTTCCTGGCTCCCAAGAGTTTATGTCCTGACTAACCCATGTGTTGCCTGTAACATTGAATCAAAGTGAAACAAAAGCTGCCCAAACCTGTTATCACTGTGTACTAGCAGCTGGGCTCTGCCTCTGACCTCCAAGGTCATGCCTAGGAAACCTGGACTGATCAGTAGTGCATGTGCTGCCTGGGCAGATATTTTAAGCACCATTTGTTCTCTTCCTTTTGCATTCAGTAAATTCTTTGGCTGGATTATTATCAATTTTCAAATCAAAGTCCTCAGAGTGGCACAGTGAGGGAGGGGAAAGGATGGAAGTATAGAAAATGTGGCATTGCGCCACTAGACTATGACAAGCATAAGGTCAATCTTTTTATAAAATGAAAAAGAATAAAAAAGAAAGAATTGGGAAGTAACAAATAGCCCACCATCAACATGGTATTATCAGGCTTTTGTTGAATAATTTAGGCCAACATAGATCAAATGAAACCTTTCCTTTTCAAAGGTTGGAAATGTTGCTGTGGACCACAGAAATATGGAGTTGAGATGAGTTACCTGATGATTTAGCTTAAAATGGTGGCTGTGTTATATTTCAGACTGAACCATTTAATCTTTCAATTTCTTCATTTACAAAATAAGTGTTTTAAATTAGATTGTGACTCATGCCTTTTTTTTTTTTTTCATCATGGATCCCTCAGATGGTTTGGTGAAGCCAGTGGACTCCTTTCAGAATAATGTTTTTAGATGCATAAAGTAGGTTCATAGGATTACAAAGGAAACAATTAGATTGAAACATAGTTATCAATATATTTTAAAAGTTCAAAGGCCCCAGGTAATGAAGTCCTTAGACTAGAAGAGAATAGCTAAAGTCTCTTAAATTCTTGGAATCCAAAGGTCTTAAGAGAGCAAGTATCAACTTGTAAATCAATTTGTGGAACTGACTCTCAAACTGCACACATTCAAGAAGAAAATTCATTTGACTGATCGTAATAGCTAACAATTATATCACACTTTAAAATAAGTTATTTAATGTGATTCTTATCACAATCTTGGAAAGCAGAATGTTGTTGTCTCTGGTGGGACCTTGGTGTTGGAACATAGACACTCCCAGTAGTACAGATCTACTGCTTATCAATCACTTGCATTTTATGGAGGGACCTGAGACAGAAAGACCAAGTGATCTGCCTAACAGCTGGTTTTTGTCAGAGACAGTATTTGAATGCAGGTCTTCTTGATTTCAGGTCTAACATTGTGTTTACTAAACCATATTGCCTTTGTCCTAAGACAACTCAACTGTCACTTGCCTATAGTCAACACATTTAGTGTTTGCCAGAGGCAGTCCCTGAACAAGGTCTTTGTGACCCAAGAGCCAACAGTATTTAGTACATCATAATCCTAGGGCAAGTTAACTCCTTGCCAATGTTTTTAAATTTATTTATTTATTTTTATTAAAGCTTTTTATTTGCAAAACATATGTATGGGTAATTCTTCAACACTGACCCTTACAAAGCTTTCCATTACAATTTTCCCCCCTATTCCCCACCCCTCCCCTAGATGGCAGGAAGTTTACTACATGTTAATTATCTTGAAATACTTGACAAATTGAATATGTATATACATATTTTTACAGTTATCTTGCTGCACAAGAAAAGTCGGATCTATAAGAAAAAAATCTAAGAAGGGAAACATAATGCAAGCAAACATCAATAGAGAGCATGAAAATGTTATGTTGTGGTCCACATTTCATTAGCTCCTTACCAATTAAAAAATGTAATAACCTGAGCCATTTTCTGCTCAAGATCATTTATTTCATAGGAATGGAAAATAGGACATGGAAAAGTTAAATGACTCACCCAAGATGACAAAGCAAATTAGTGACAAAGCTAAAGTAGAACCTGGTCTCCTGATTCCTGAACTAGTGATCTTATGTACTCCATAATGCTTCCATAATACCCCTAGAATCATACTATATTTTCCTTAAACTCAATCCTAGAGTATTCTAGCATTCAAGGAAAAGTAAAATATTTTTGCACATTTTTCTGTTGCTCTTTGTTTATTGAAATGACTTAATCTAGTCCTATTCTTTGTGATTCTATTTGGGATAGACTTATATAATCATCTTTTTTATTGTTTGTATACAGTAGACTTTTACTGTATGTTGAGTTGACTGTGATCATTTGCATGAACAGATAAGGAGGCAGGTAATTGACACTTGATAATTTAGGGGCTGATTATATCTTAGTAGATTATGTGGGCTCCTGGCTTCTCTTAGAAGCTTGTCTTCTCTCCACCCCACCTTTATCTCAGTTCCTGGAACAAGTCAAAGCTCCAGTTAATAAATCATGCTCTTTCTTAACACTTTTATTGGCAGAAAAAATCAAAACAACTGGGTAAAATAAGGCTTGGACTAATACATATAGCTTAAATTTATATAGTGCTCCAAGGTTTACTCTTCTTACATCAGCTTCATGAGGTAAGGACCTACAAGCTTTATTACAGATGAGGAAACTGAGAGACAGGTTAAGTGAACTGTTTATTGATCATAAACAAGGGAGTAGAAGAAAGGAGATTGAAATACAGATCCTTTAATTCCAAGTCCAAATTATTTTCAGTTATTCTACTGTTCTTCCCACATCCATCTCTATATGTGTTGTTCAATTGTTTTTCAACTATATCTGACTGTCCATGACCTCATTTGGAGTTTTCTTGGCAAAAATACTGGTTTGTTATGTCCTTCTCCAGCTCATTTTACACAAGAGGAAACTGAGGTAAACAGAGTTAAGTGACTTGACCAGGGTAACACGCCTAGTAAGTGTCTGAGACTGAATTTGAACTCAGGAAGAGGAGTCTTTCTGACTCCAGGCACTTTATTCACTGGGCCACCTCACTGTCCTAGGTGATTACAGTCTGGTGTAGATTTTACATGAAATTTCCCTACTGCCCTTCCCCCCAAACACTCTTGTATAGCCAAAATAAGATTGTAAAGAAAGTTGATCTTGAAAAAGAAAAGAAGTAATAATGACAATAAAAATAATAATAAAGATAGCAGTAACCTGAGGATTATGAAGATGTAGAACTAAATAGTCAGGCCAGCTAGTTCTGAAGATGAAAGGTTGGTCTAGACCAAGGTGGGGAACATCTGACTCAAAAGCCCTATAAGGCCCTTGAAATCATTTGCTAAGGCAACCACAGATGATGATGAGCTGAAAGTTACGTACAACAACCTCTCACTGATTGAGTTCCTAAATTGAAAATTGTATATGATCCACAAATGATATAAATATCCAAATGTACTTTGGCAGAAAAAAGGTTCCCCACTCCAGTCTAGACCAGTAGTTCCCATTTAGTGGCTCGTTTCCCAAGAATGGTCCAAGGGGTTCAGACTAAAATTCTTTAATAGTGTCTTAAGCAATAACTAATCGTAAAGAATATTTATTATGAGTAGTTTTGATTACTCTGGGGATTTACAGCATTTTTTTTTTTTGGTTGTTGAAAGGAATTAAAAGAACAAAAAAATGCTGCTCATTGGTCTAGAGCACAACTTCTTAATCTTTTTTGGATACCTTTAGCAGTCTTATGAAACCTATGGACTTCTTTAGATAGTGTTTTTAAATGCATAAAATAGGATTACAAAAGAAATCAAATGTTAGTGAAAATAAAAGTGTAACTTTTCCCACCCAAGTTCACAGACCCTCTGCAATCTATTCATGTAGCTACTGAAGATCGATGGATTCCAGATTAACAACCATTAGTTTAGAAGAAATTATGAAATGACTAAGAGCATTTAAAACCCTTCGCTCATTGGCTCCAACCTACAAATCCAGCCTTCCTATATACATAGCTCTTTTTCCAGTTCTAGTCACACTGAATTTCTTACTGTTCTTCCTGTTGTACACTCCATCTCCATACTTTTGCCCAGGTCATATTCATGCCTGTAGTATGAGTATCCCCTCACCTCCAGCTTTTAAAATCTGAAGTTTTCTTAAAAACTCAGCTCAAATGCCACCTTCTATATGAATTCTTCCTTGCTTTTTTCAACTGCTCATGTCTCTCTATTCTGCTCCATGTGCTACATCATCTCCCCAGCCCTAAAATTTATTTTGTACATACTTGTCTGTATTCATTGATGCCTGCTTCAATAAAATGTAAGCTCTTTGAATATAGGAAATAATTTTTTGTATTTGTCTCTATAGTGCCTATCATAGGACATAGAATAGATGCTTAATAAATGCTTGTTGCTTGTATATATGTCACCTACAGTTTCCCTTCATCTCTGAGCTCACACAATCCCCAGGGATTGACTCCTAGGGGTCAAGTTGTCTCTCTAGGTTTCTGCCCCCCACCTCTAAAACAAGATTAGGTATATATATATCTACAATTTCCTTATATGTGAGTACCAAGATACTCTCTCCGAAGGGTATTTATTCAGTGTACAAATGGATATTAGATATGAGACAGCTTCTTATTTCCTCTACTACAGAAAACGCATAAGACACAAAGGACAGTCATGTATAAACAAATACAGGAAACATAAAACATTCCAATAGTGTATTATATTCATTAAACTCTCCTAGAAGGTAAAGATATTTCATACTGAATGAATACCCCCATTCCCCTGGGACCTGCTTCATTTGAGAAACTCCTAGCAATTTAATGAAGAAGATGACAGGAAGCCCCTCACCACACAGCTTTAGCGTTCCATCTGTCAGCTTTCATCTCTTTCTTTGAGAAAGGTGTCTGCTTCTCCACTCAGGAGTTGTTGAAGGAATTCAGGCTGGCCAACAAGGTAACTGCAAGTCTGGAAATCTCTTCTCAGAATCACCATTAATTGAATAGTGCCCAGAAGAAGAAACAGAAAAGCCAAAGACAGTCAGATTTGCCCAGGATTGGCTCTCACAGAAATCACCTTCCCAGAAACTTTGCTAACCTATAGTCTTCCAGAGCTCTGCATTTCTGTTGTAAATCACTATTTTTGCTAGTGATAGGGATGAGGAAGAAAGAAAACCCTTCTGCAACATCCCCCCCCATTTCTCTAACTCAACTTCTTGTATTGTGGCCTGGAAATCTAAGGAAGAGAAGTGTAAAAGTAGTGGCTTATTCTTATAGACCACAGGGAGGATGGTTTTTCTCTTTTCAGAGAGACTTCAGTCAACCAATAATCAGGCAAAAGCCCCAGTCACTAGAACCAATACTATTTTTTTTTTTATTGTTCTCTTGTCAAGGAGGTCCAACAAATGACTAGCTCCATGAGGGGATGCTCCTTTCTATTTTACTTTGTTTTTTACATTAAATTTTATTTTATTTTCATGAAAATTTGCTTTCTCTCCTTCTCTCTCCTCCCTACCTCCATTGAGAAAGAAACATAAAAACTAACCCAACAAAAATCAACCTGTTACAAAATGTACGTATTCAAGCAAACAAATGATTTCATTGTCCGTGTCCAAAAGAAAAGTTTCTCAGTCTGCACTTTGAATCCATCCCCTCTCTATCAGGAGGTATGCTTTTGTAACTAACAGTGGTACAAACCCTATAATCTCATGAAGTTGATTCTGGAGAACTCACTAAATTGATTACAGCATTCCCTAATCAGCCCCTGGATTGTGTGTGTGTGTGTGTGTGTGTGTGTGTGTGTGTGTGTGTGTGTAAACCATATTCACACTCTATTTTTTTATGTATACTCTTTTCACAATTATAATATGAACTCATTGTAAGAAGGAATTTTCATCCTTTGCACTTATATATCTAGCATCTAGCATAGTGTTAAGTACATAGTAAGCCCTTAATAAATACTTGTTGATTGATTTTAACACAATTGATGGGCTACTTCCTTTCTTTCCTCCCCTCTACCTTACTAGTCACTGTTCAATAATTTGCATCAGACTATCATCCCAAAGGCAATCCTTGATTCCCTATTGGCTCTGCTTCTTCCTTATTACAACCAATAATATAGAATTACCAACAGCTATAATTAGCTTCTAGATACACTCCTGTTTAAAAAATTGAACAACCTCTCCTGTCCCCTTAGAAAAAGGCCTTTCAAGAAAGCTGGAGCCATTTCAGTAAGCAGTTTCAGAAAAATTATAGAATCAGAATTTTCTAGCTGGAAGAGATCATTTAATTCAGTCCTTTCATTTTACAAAGGGCAAAGCTGAAACTAGAGCCTAGGCTTCCTGGCTCTGTCCAATCCCAACTACTTCTAAACTGCACTGTCATTATTCCATGCTGATAAATGCTACATTGCAAGCTTTAACAATTTCATAAAGCCTTATTTAAATACTGTATGTACCATTAGCTTGTTGCAGCTGCCTTTTCAGTAGCAATGCATAAAGTCCAGGCAAACCCTTTGGAAGAGATGATTATAAACCTGGGAAAATGAAGTCTAAGAAACAGGTGCATTCATCAAATGAAAAGCAGAGGATTATGTTAATGCTGTATTCAGGTGGCAAATTTAAAGTCGCTAAAATCGGGGGTATAAAAAGATTTTCAAATCAAAATGAACTAACTCCCTCCTTAGTGGGGAAGTTGGTGTGTTAAATGTGTGAGTTTGCAACAGCCTATAGGGGGAATAGCAGTGATCTTGGACTCATTCTCATGTTTGCAATCCATGTTCCTTTTCCAATTTCTTGGCTCCCTTAAAGAAAAGAAAGGCCTGGAATGAAACAGCTATGGATATAAGTGCTCTTTTATAGTAGGAATCTGGCACTGATTTCATAAGCAGAACAGTAAGTTCTGTTGGAGGAGGAAGGGCATCTTAATGAGACTATAAATTTTGGGGCAGGTGCTTCCAGATTTGGGCTAGATAAGAAGTCACATTAATAGTAATAGTAATTAGCATTTGTTTAGTACCTACTATGTGGCAGACACTGTGCTAAGTAATTGCTTTACAAACATCTCATTTGATCCTCCCAATCCTGGGAGAGAGGCATATAATGATGTTCATTTTGTAGTTGAGGCAGGCAAAAGTTAAGTGATTTGCCCAGGATTGGCTCTCACAGGAAGTAAATGTTTGTGGCAGGATTTGAACTCAGCCTTCAGGACCTATTCATTGTTCTATCTATTGTGCCACCTAACAGAAAAACACTTTGTAATTTACAAAGTGCTTTATTTTTTAAAAATGCTTTCATTACAATGATCTTGTGAGATAGATAGTACAAATGTTATACTGCCCATTTTACAGTTTAGGAAATTGAGACTCATCAAGATGACATTACTAATCTACAGCCACACAACTAATTAGTGACAGATAGAGCTGAGATTCAAACCCAGGTCCTCTGTTGTTATTGGTGGTGGAGGTGGGAGTTGTCCTTTGTTTCCAAGAAGAGAGATGACCAGTTTTTCTAACATCAAATCCTGTGTTCTCCTAATTATACACTATACTACAGTTGCCTCTCTCACCTCCATGAGGTTGATAGTACAATTATTACTCCTATTTTACAGATGAGAAAACTAAGCCTCAGAGCATATAAGTGACTTGTCTTAGTTGACATGAATAGTAAGTGGCAATGACAGAACTGAAGGAAGATTCAAACATTCATGGTTCAAATCCGGTACTTTTTCCACTATTTTAAGATGAGTCAATTATCTTCTTTTCCCACTTCAGTTCTTTATTGTAAAATTGCAAATCAATTAATATTTCCTATTAACTCTTTTTCCCCCTCTGGTGCAAAATACAGATTCAGTCTTATAGAAAGGCTGCACACACATTTCTTCAATCTCCTGATTCCCTTATCACCTAATAGAAATCCCTGAGATACCATGTCACTTAGGAGAAAAATAGAACTTTTAGAATTTTGAATAAGAGTCTTAATCAAATGTCAGTGCCCAGCAAGGTGCCTCACATATATAGTAGAGGCTAGATGGATTCACAAGTGAATTCAAACAAACATTTAAAGAAAAATTAATCACAATACTATATGAACTATTTGGGAAAAAATAGGTGAAGAAGGAATCCTGTCAAATTTCTTTTCTGACATAGGTGGTGATACCTAAACCTGGAAGAGCCAAAACAGAGAAAAATAATTATTGACCAATTTCCCTAATGAATTTTGATATACAATTTTAGATAAAATAATAGTAAGGAGATTACAGCAATATATCACAAGGATCACACACTATGAACAGGTAGGATTTATGCCAAAAATGCAGGACTGCTTCAATATTAAGAAAATTATCAATATAATTAACTATATCAATGACATATAGTGGGATGCTATATAAATACTTGTTATTGAATTGAATTGAAAACTATTCTCCCAATTCAGTTCAGTAGGTATTCATTGAGTATCCGTTATGTACTTAATAATGAGCAAGATCTTATGGTCTATATGCCCTTTCCCTTATGTCTCTGAGGACTATCTGGTTCTCTTTCCAGTCAAAGTCAACTCCCTTATGCCTTTGATGCCCACCTCCTATATGTACAGCCTCACTTGGGAACTTCTTGTTCCTCTGAATATAAGCAAGATAAATCTATAATCCCTTTTCTACATAATAGTTCTTCAAGTTCTTGAAGATTATCATTGCTGTGCCCCCCCCAGTTTTTGAGGGTTTTTTTTTTTTTTTGCTGAGGCAATTGGGGTTAAGGAACTTGCCCAGGGTCACACAGCTAGGAACTATTAAGTGTCTGAGGCTGGATTTGAACTCATGTACTCAGGACTTCAATGCCAGTTCTCCATCCACTGAGCCATTTAGCTGCACTACCTCCCCCCCCCAATTTTTTTTTCTCTTCTACAGGTTAAACTTTCTCAGATCTTTCAGGAGGCCACAAGAATTGCTGTTATCCTGAGCCAATCATAGTTTAACCCAGGTACCATTTTTCAAATGAAGACTTTCTCCATTTCCCAGTGCCCCCCCTTTCCTAATAAAAACCAAAACAACAATAACAACAACAAAACCAAACAACAACAAAAAAACCCTTGTATTTCTTTTGAATATGTTGTGTATATACATACTTAAGTACATAATGTCCCTCCCATGGAAATTTTTTGAGGATAAAGATTATTTCATTTCAGCCTTTGAATCCCTAGCACTTAGTGTAGGACCTAGGATCTGATACCTAGTAGACACATAAATGCTTGTTGCTTGATTAATTGGATTTCCTCAGATTAGTTTTTAATATCGATAGGTCTAGGGTTCCAAGGCCTCCAAAATTTGGCTCCAACCTACCTTTCCAGGATTATTTCACATTACTCTTGCTTGGGTACTCCTTATTCCAACCAAACTAGACAAATCTTCATCTTCCAAACACTTCCCAAGCTTTCCCATGTTCCCATATAAAATTTTTCTAGGTGCTCCAAATCACTGTTGATCAGAGAAATGCAAATCAAGACAACCCTGAGATACCACTTCACACCTGTCAGATTGGCTAAAATGACAGGAAAAGTTAATGATGAATGTTGGAGGGGATGTGGGAGGGCTGGGACACTGATGCATTGTTGGTGGAGCTGTGAACGGATACAGCCATTCTGGAGAACAATTTGGAGCTATGCTCAAAAAGTTATCAAACTGTGCATACCCTTTGACCCAGCAGCATTTCTATTGGGCTTATATCCCAAAGAAATCATAAAGGAAGGAAAAGGCCCCACATGTGCAAGAATGTTTGTGGCAGCCCTTTTTGTAGTGGCTAGAAACTGGAAATTGAATAGATGCCCTTCAATTGGAGAATGGCTGAATAAATTATGGTATATGAATACTATGGAATATTATTGTTCTGTAAGAAATGACCAGCAAGATGATTTCAGAGAGGCCTGGAGAGACTTATATGAACTGATGCTGAGTGAAATGAGCAGAACCAGGAGATCATTATACACGGCAACAACAGTACTATATGACAATCAATTCTGATGGACATGACTTTCTTCAACAATGAAATGCTTCAAACCACCTCCAATTGTTCACTGAAGAAAGCCATATACGCCCAGAGAGAGGGATGTGAAATGTGGACCACAACATAACATTCTCATACTCCTTGATTGATGTTTGCTTACATTGTGTTTCCTTTATCTGATATATCGTTTGTGTAGGCAAGATTTTTCTTGCTCAACAATGACAAGTTTGGAAATATGTATACATATATTCTATTTGCCAATATTTTAACATAATTAACATGTAGTGGATATCCTGCCATCTAGGGGAGGGGTGGGGAGTTGGGGGAAAAATTTGTAACGGAAAGCTATGTAAGGGTTATTGTTGAAGAATTACCCACACATATGTTATGCAAATAAAATTAAAGAATAAAATAAAAAAAAAATAAATAAATAAAAAAAAGTCAATTGGGAAAAGAAATACAAAAAAAAATAAATTTTTCTTCATATGTGAAGTGCCCTTCCCCATACTCATTGGTTGAAATCCTATTCAGCTTTTTATACTCTTCTCAAATATTGCCTTATTCATTTGTTCATTCTGTCAACAAGTTTCTGTCCCCTTCCCCCAAAACAGCTGGAGGTGATCTCTTCCTTACTGGATCTCCTGGTACTTTGCACTTCTCTTATGTACTTTCTTGTATTGTTTACCCTTATACAAATTTATCACTCTTACCAGATTCTAATCTTCTTGAGGGCAAGACCTGTATGTTATTAATGTGTCTTCCTGAAGCCCCTACTGCATTGAATTTTACTGTGCAGCTCACAATTTCCAACAAATTTTTATTAAATATTTTTGTTGAATATGAACTAATAGGTATTAGTCCCTTGCTTACTGTTACATTGTTGCTAGTTGAACAATATAAGTATTAAAAGTAATAATGTTTACACTACATATCTCATGAGCTCTTTTGTGGAAAGTGCTTAATGCTCCACAAAAATATGAATTGTTATAGTAAGGCTGCTTAAAAAACCAGGAATGAGGCTTGTTTGTCACCAGCCACTTACCCATAATAAAAATAGGAAGTTGAAATAAAGAATTCAAGTGGAGGAAGGTGATACCTCATCCTGGCTCAGTCTAGGATGCTTTGCTCTCATTATTGTCCTTCCTTTAGATGCTGGGCAAACCAAAGCATCTTAAAGAGAAGAGAATAATTATGGAAATTAGACCCAGATAAATTTTGGGAATCTGCTAAAGGGCAAGTATCGTTTAAAAATTATTTTGAAGGGGGATAGGTTGGCAATCAGAAAGAAACTGATGAAAGTTAAAAGGAACTTTCTAACCCTAAGTCAGATACAGGCTTGGATTTAAAAAAAAGTTTTTCCCAATGAATATCAGAAAGTATATTCAAAGATAGAATAAATCTGTGGGCTGTACTTAGCTTGCTAGCTGTTTTGCATTCCAAAAGAACTTAACCCCTGAAGGCATTACTCTCCTGGTGAGAATAATATTAGTAGAGATTCTAGGATCTGACAAATTCCTCTCCTTTGGGAAAGAAAGGAAGGAAAAGTTTTTTCCTCATCTTATGACTAGGTGTGTGACAGACTTGTCTACTCATTAAAAACAACAACAACAACAACAAAAACAAGACTGATGTTTAAGTCCCTGTGCTCTAAGGTAAAAGAGAAATAGATGGTAGAGACCTGTCTCATGATGAAAAAACATCACTTCATCTGCAGACTCCAGTTGAAGCCAAAAGCTGTTAGCAGAGAAACAAACTCAGCAACCATGTGCTCAGTGGAGCAAAGCCTCCAGTGATGATGAGTCTAGCTGATGCTGTGTTCCAGGGACTACATCCTATTAGAGATCAACAAGAAGTAGGATCAGTAGGAGCTTCTTTACAGCATCACCAGAAGGCATTGGCAGCCTCACAGTGTCAATTGCCTTAGTTTCTTCTTTGTATACAGGGGCCACATAAGATCCTCTGGTTCTCCCATGTAAACACAAAGGAGGGAAAGTCCTCCATGTATATTCACTGTGTATTTCTTCTCTAATGGTGCATACATTTGTAGGAGAGTGTGCCTCAGATTTACAGGTGAGATGTTTGAGTTCTATTTGCTTAACTGCTGTAGTATTTTATTAAATGCCTTTGTATGAACTAATTGCTTGGGTCATAAACTATATGAGGTTCTTTTAGTAGATGTGAATGCACAGAGTATTTTGTATGGGAAGGAATTCTTCTAAGGCCCTAAATAAGGTGTGGGTGACTTTGGTGCTATTGTAATTGTTGTCCTTCTTGCTCAAAAAAAAAAAAAAAAAGATCAAAATGACATCACTCTGTTGGGGTCAAGGTACAGTTTGTCCAGATGAGTCTGATCAGATCAGTATGAGCTCAGAAAGCTCTATCACAGGTTGAGCACAAATAATTCACATAAACATTTGGAATGGAAATGTCTCTAAATTTGTATATCTTGTGTTTCTTTTGAGGTACTGCAATTATGCTTTGTCATAAAACACACCTTCTTTGATGTGGGTATGCCATGTGGGGCAGTCCTGTGCCAGTATCTCCCATGTCTCACAATCAGTTCACAACAGTAACAATTCTATTTGTACAATCAACCCTTACTGCTTTATGTAAGAAAGGTAATTCAAAAAGGGCTCAGTGAATCATAAGAACTGAATTATTACTAATTACTATTATATTTTTGATTAGCTACTGGAGTTTTTTATGCTTAGTATCTCAAATGAAGATTAAGTAAGGAGAGGCCAATAACTATTAGTAAAAGTATGAATTGAAAACTTAAGGTGATTTGGGGGAATGAGTTTTTAAGGACAAGTCAAAGGTGATATAGGATTTACATGTAGAAAGAACCTAGGAAATCATCTTATTCAACTCTTTCATTTTACAGATGATGAAATTGAAGCTCAGTGAAGTTAAATGATTTGCCCAACATCACACAGAAAAACTAGAATTTAATCAAATTTGTCAGACTCTTTAGTCTACCTCATCTAATTCTCAAATAACCATAACTAAGAGCACTTGACTATTGACTGCAAAGTACAAGTTTTTTGCTAATCCTTCTCTACTGAATAAGTGAGACCCTAATGTAGTCTGTGTAAATGAATGTTGCTAAAATATTGGAATTTATTTTAGAAAGCATCATGGAAGGCTGACTATATACTTGGCACTAGGTTAGAATACAGTTTGTCTTCAGGAAGTTGAGTATTATTTCGATTGCTTTTTACAATATTTTGCTTGGCAAATCTATTTTTTAAAAGCATAGATTTGTAGTTGCAACAAAGCATCTCAACTCCAAACAAGTATGGTTTCATTGATCATGGACATCTTGAATAGAATTTTTTAAACAAGGAACAAAATCAAGCAAGCAACAAGTAAATAATTGTTATCTGATTCTTTGTGCACCATAAGCACCTCAATACTGTCCATGGGGTTTTCTTGGCAAAGATACTGGAGTGGCCTGCCATTTTCTTCTTCAGTGAATTAGGGCAAACAGGAGTTAAATGACTCATCTGTAGTCACACAACTACTAAGTATCCGAGGCTGGATTTGAATTCAGGTTTTTCACACCCAGTACTCTATCCACTGAGCCTCCTAGCTCACTTAGCTAGCATTTATTTATATAGGGTTGTAAGATTTGAAAAGCACTTTGCATATACTATCTCATTTGATTCTCACAATAAAGTCATTGGGTCAGGCGCTATTTAAATCTCTATTTTACAAATGAGGAAAGCGAGGTTGAAAGGTTAAGTGACTTTTGCAGGATCATACAGCTATTAAGTATTTGAGTCAGAATTTGAACTCAGGCCTTCTGGATGGCCTTCCATATCCCAGAATAGATTTCATGGGGGACACAAATGTGCAAGACATTCTGGGTGAATTCTGTATAAATTTCAGAATGAAATGAGAACCATTTCCTTAAGTTCTGGACCACATTTCTCAGCAGAGGTGCTGGGGCTCTGAGCTATCACCTTGGTCAAAAAATGTTCAGCCTTGCATTTTGGCTCATTTTTGTTTCAGCTGCAATACTTTCTATTGCTAAAAGATACTCAGAAAATTCGATGAAAAGTTTAGTTATTTTTCTGATGTGGGAAGTCAAATATCAAAAAAAGCCTTCCCAGTGATCGAAAAAATTGTGGTTTATTTCGATTCCTGGAAATTGCCAGAGGGCTTTAAAGGAAGAGAAAAAAAAAAAAAAAGGTGGGGTAGGGGATAGTGATGAAATTTTCCCTGTGGGCAATTGAAGAAAACAAAAAATGTTTTTATACTGGTGGAGAGTTCTTCAGAAAGGAGGATTGGCCAGCGGCAGCCACTTCTGTGCAAGGGGAATTTCCACATTTGGGAAAACATGGTCATAATTAATGATTTAGAAAAGCCAGGAAAATGGACTGCTGTAGAAAAATGAGATATTTAATGACCAAGTCATTGTCAGAGGATTGGGCCAGAGAATTGGTTTAAGAAGGTGTTTTCTATTTGTGGATCTCAGTCTGCTGGTCCCTCCTTCTTGTGGGTCTAATGCACCCCACCCAAGCTCCAGGATTCAGCTTCCCAGATCCAGCTTCCACTTTGTCTTTGCCAACCCTAAAGGATTGTCTGCATTAAGGCTTCTGACCTGGAATCTTTTATTCTAGGCTGTGATGCTTAGTCTAGCCAACAGGGCAATTAAGTTCCATTTAGAGTAGAAAGACGAACGTGTTTGTCTAGAATTCCAAGACAAAGCAACAGAGAAGAATGAAGGAGAAATGACTATGAACATTCAAAATAAGAGAGTGGGCCTGATCATTCTCTGGGAACTTGGGGCCTATCCTTGGAAAAGTCCTTTCACACCCACTACTGGAATTTCCTCATTCTGAATGCAACCTCTAATTTGCTAAACTCCTCTCTTCTTCTTCCTCCTAGCCCACTCTTCTACACAGAGGCAGCTGGTGCAATGGAAAGAGCACTGGGCCAGAAGCCAGGAACACCCCAGTCTCACACACTTACAAGCTGTGTGACCTTAGGTAAGTATCTTAACCTTTATTTGCCGTAATTTACTCTCCCATTCCATTGCCCCAAATCAAATCCATGTGCTGTCAAACTTTTCAAACCAAATCATTTCAAAGAGGTTCTGATAGTCAGTCATTAAAACAAAAAGCCTGATCAACAGGCTTAACACCATTCCTGACTTTTGTTTTTTTTTAATGGCAGGACCAGTTATATAGCCAGAAACACTGTGTGGCTCATATTTGTCCCCCCTATCTCAATGATCACTTTTAAATAAAAACTGGTTTTGTGACACTTTGACTCCTGTTGTATAATTTTCACAGAATTATAAGATGGCTCCAATGTAAATCATCAAATATCAGTTTTGTTAAGGACTTGCTGTATATCAGGAACTAAAGATACCAAGTCAAAATAAACAATTCCTGCCCTCAGGGAACTTACATTCTAATTATTTGAAACAGCATGTACTCAGATAAGTAAATATAAAGTAAATCCAAGAAGAAAAAAAAATATTTACAAGAATATAGTATATCATCATGAAAAGCTTTGCATAGGAGGGGGCATCTCAGCTGATACTTTAAGTTAGGGATTTTAAGAGTTGGAGGTGAGGTGGGAGTGAGTTGAAACTTGGAAGACAGGCAGTACAAAATCACAGAGGTGGGAGATTACATGTTAAGTTTGAGATCAGCTAGTAGACTAGTCTGATTTCACATTGGAGTGTTTGAATTGAGAATAACATGAAATGTCTGGAAAGGCAGAGGAGAGGTAGACAAGGGAGAACTTTTATGCCAGACTGAGGACTTTGTGTTGTGTTCTAGAGGCCATAGGAATCCACTGAAGTTTTCTGAGTAGGGAAGTGACAGGGTCCAACCTGTGTCTCTGTGTGGAGAATGGATTGGAGAAGGGAGAGTTTTGAGTTAAGAAGACTAGTTAGTTAAGAAGCTGCAAGAAATAAGTACTTGAAACATAGCAATAAATGGGTAAAGAAGAAGAAAACACGTATGTATTTATGGAGGTAGAATCAGCAATTCCTGGAACCTTTCTAGATACGAAGGCAGAGTGATGAGTCAACACTGATTCCAAAGTGGCAAAGAAAGATGGTGAGCAGAGAAGTTTGGAGAAAGGATGGATTTAAAGGAAAAGATGAGATCTGTTTTAGATACGTTGAGTTTGAATTGCCAATGATTTCAAAAAAGAAATAAAGAATAGATGGCTTGTTGTATTGCAACATATTTTCCAAGGTAAAGGATCAGACTTTCTAAGATGGAAATAAAAATGGAAAAGAATGGTATCTGAGCCCTGGATTTGAATTTAGAAGACCTGAGTTTGAATCCTAGCTTCAGTTTCTTTGTCTTTAAATGAAGGACATGGACTAAGTGATTTCTAAGGTTCCTTCAAGTACCAAATTGATAAATCTATCATCAACCATGTTTTGAAGATTTCCCCAAATTAAAATTTGAGGGAGTCGGGACTCTCACCTCATTTGGATCAAACCTCTAAGCAGAAAAATTTAGGAAAATCTCCGATAAACAATCAAGAATTCCCATTATCTGTGCCTCATTGTTATGTAAGTATAACTGCAGCAAACACTTGTTAAGTGTGGGTGGATGAATGGAAGTTAAGAACTTGAGTGAGGCTAGAGTACATTCACTTAAGCATCAGGAACTTTAGATATCCCATTGCCCTAGTCATCCAACTTTCTCTTTGTATTCCTTATCTTAATTTCACTGACAAACCC